>CAJNIZ010005212.1:0-19243 GCA_905231905.1 Symbiodinium pilosum
CCGCTTGCCTTCACCGTGTCCTTTTGGCACCAAAACCATGGTGAAGGCAACGGTCGCTTGCCTTCAAAGCTCTTGCTACATGCTACCTGAAAGCCGTTGGGTCAGGTTTGCATGCGTAGTTGTTCAAAGCGATTCAGAGCTGTTAGTCTTTCAGTGTTTTGGTTGCAAACGCTGCAATGGTGTGATCGTGCTTTACTCAAACAGCAGCAGCACCAACACTTGAGACTAGTCAGCAGGTCTGGCAACATCAATAATAGCGTAGTACCCGCACTCACGCCCACACTTGCCGTTGACTGCGCTCCACAAATTCTGCAATGGCTGCTTGTTTCCTGCGCTGGACAGGAGTGTCATGTAATCGGCATTTCTTGCCCATTCGGAATGTGCTGAAGAGGTTCCAAGACGAGATCACTGGCAGGAGACCCCTGCGCCTTATTTGCAGAGGCTGTGCTGCGCACAGCAGCTGCAATAGTTTCTTGGACTGATGCTAGGGGCAGGCAGTTGGGAACGTTGGCCGGTGTCAGAGCATAGTTTGTGTTGTGACGTGGTCCAGGCTTCATGCCGGTGGCAAAGCCCGCTCATACACAGGCGTTTGCGCCGTTTCCTCATGTCATGCGGGAATGCGCTAGCCCCTCTAGGTGAAGCGCTGTAGAAAGGGTTCGGGTTTCTGAGCCACCTTGCAGTGGTCAAGAGTTCACCTGAGCCATAGAAGCGGTAGCAGAGCGGTTCTTTTCTAAGTTTGACAGGGCCCCTCTGCGCCGCGAGCGGACGCATCTGGGCTGCTGCGGAGAGAATATGTCCCTTGTCGGTGTGCTTCGTGACTGTCCATGCAGCTCTTTCCGTCATGTTAGAGGATGATGCGTCACAAAACAGTAAGCACTTTGTCCAAGTAGCCGGGGTGCCTCCGCGGATGATGGTGCAGGCATTCACGAGCGGCAGCTTGCCAGGAAGGGCTAGAAGAAGCTTGGATGTACAAGCTCCTGGAGCCTCTTGACAGCAACCGGACATGCATGCATAGCTCGAAACAGACGTCTTCTATAAGGTTCTGGGGGTGTTAAGAGAATTGAAGGGGGACTGCAGATTGCACGGCTGGTTGGCATAATTTAAAGGTCGGACGCTGAAAGCCGTGAGGCCGTGAGGGTTTGGGCTTGGCCAGAGATGACGTAGAAAAAATTGCGTTGAAGATCTTTGTCATTTCAGCCGCCTCCTTCCCCCCCGTTGGACAAACAGGGTTAAAACAAGTTCGATGAAGTGTTGAGTTCGTTGGCCTGGACGGCGCTCGCTCAGAACACTTCTTGTGGCTCGCGCCCAAACAAAAATGCCGGAAACGTGCAGCAAAAATTGACGGCAGGCAGTGAGCGGCAGTGAAGAGGATTTTGAGCCCTGGATGTATCGTTTCTTCGAGCCGCTCGTGCGCAACCAGGTTTTGCACCGCACCTGGCCTATACAGGCTCCGCGTTTACCCTGTAGCTGCAGCCATTTCAGGATGGACAAAGGAAGCCGACCCAACCAGTTGGAAGTCGAGGCCTGACCCTTGGGTTGAAAACTCTGCTTGCAGTGATGTCCTTTCCATGATGTAGGTGGCGAACCTCAAGGACGCACAGGAAGCAGCGGAGCCGTGGATGTACGATCTTGTCCGGCCGCTTGTACGCAAACCTGTTGTGTTGAATCAGGCTCACTGGGACTGAACTTTATTTGTCTGAGGTCATCAAGGGGGCGATTTGCAGGCAAATCGGAGCTGAACGATGGCAACTGTGTTGGCAGTTGGCAGTGCAGCAAACAGGCGCTATGGCTCCGGCGAGTCGGATCTTCGGGCGGGGCGTGTTTTAAGGAATGTGTTCTCAGTCCTTATTAGCGTATACTTGCAGTTGTTGCAGTTGCCGGTCACGGTCTTCGAGTTCATGCCGGAATCTCAAGGGCTTAGCGCTTGCAAACCGCTCCCCTACTCGATCTCAAGGCCAACCGCTGGCACAATCAGGCGCAAGAGTTGCGTATATTTCTGTCAGTTTGTGGGTTCTTGTTTCCAGAGTTGTGGACCTGGAGGTCTAGGAGCTGTCTGGAAAGCGTTGCGTTTGCTCTTGCAGCTGTCAGCCAGGATTCGCGAGCCCTTCATCGCTTGTCGCTGTACGTAGTTCGGGAAGCGCGCGATGTTGTTCCATAGTCGCTTTGAGGCATTGTCTGGTCGTGCCACTCGCGACTTCCACTTTCAAACGCAGCGCCTGGGTTCCTTCACAGGCCTAACATTTACAGATCCCATTTGACCCACGTGAAAGCTTGCGTTCTTGAGGAAGGAGGAGAGAAAGGAGAGAGGAGGCTGACGAGAGAGACAGGGAGGTGACTCAAATTCCAGCACGTGCTGCACGCCCTCACCGCAAAGACCACATGCCTCGCCTGGATTGTCCGAGTGTGAGCGCCGAAAGAAAAACCGCAACTGCGTGCGCGGTCTCGAAACCTAATCTAATGTTTTCGTGCTGGGGACGCTCGACCGCCAGCTAAAGAACGATCATCCAAAGCAGCTCTGATGCTGTCTGGGTGCAGCTTTCTGGGCGGGTTGGGTGAGGTTCAGTTTTGCTGCTGTGCACTTTCCAAGCCACGCCCCACAGAAGAGCAGATTCACATGACCAACGAAAGCCGCATGGCAAACAAACACGTGTCTTTCATCTCTTTGTCTTCTTGTAATTCGTTTGTTGTATTTTGTTCCCTGTTCCTTGTTTGCATTTTTTGCTGGGTGTTTACTGCTTGTGCACTCCGCTTTTGGTGCTTCTTGCTTCGATTGGTTGTTGCTTCTTGTTTCTGGTCAGTGCTCTCTTCGCATGTTGATGTGGCTACTTCTTGCCTTTTTGCTGGCAGGGTAGGTATCCACAAGTCAATATCAGCAACTAACCAAGCAATCATCATCAATCAAAACCGAACGGGAATCTATGTTTCAACCCTTATATGCAGCTCAGTTCGTTCCGTATAAGAGCCAATTCTGTCTAAGCTTCCAGAAGAAAGAAAGAAAAGGCGCAAGAGTGAAGGAAGGCACAAAGGAAGGCAGAGCGAAAGGAAGCAACGGAGAGAGAAAAAGAGAGAGAGAGAGAGAGACAGAATGAACGAAAGAACACGACAAAAAAACAGCTCTTCTTCTTCGGGGCGTGCGTGCAAGGGTGGAGGGCTACCCCGTCTGGCAAATCCTAGATCCCAACCGGTGATGTTGGTTGGTAAACTGTTCAACCCAAGATGTTTGCTGGCAAACCCTAAGCGCAAAAAGCAGATTCTCCTGTGGTTTCAGCTGGATATTTGGGACTTCCCAGTCAGACCATGCATCGATGGCTTAATAAAGAATCACAGAGGAGATCATTCGTTAGACAAAGCAATGCCTTTCCTGGAAACTGACGCGCAGAGGAAATGATGGCTTTTCCCATAGCCGGACCACCCGGAGGGCTGGTGCAGCCGCAACAGCCTTGTTCTCTCTGCTGTCTTGTGTTGGAGCATTCGGAGCTCCAAATACCAGAATTGGCTCTCATCGAAATCTCGAATCGCTTCAGCGACTGCGATTGTATAGAGCATGGAGGAGGTGGCAACACAAGCCTTCCACTTTCCGCACACCCTATCGCACAAACGTCTGACCTGCAAGGGCTGTGACGTGTTTACTTGTAAAGGTACTCTGCGCGTCTTTCAACCGCAGCACGCGTTGGCCGAATTGCATCTAAGAAGCCAGATCCAGCGGCTGGGCCTCCTTTTGCGTCTTTTACTTGGGATCGAAAATCCCACGAGTCATCGCGGGAGAACCTTGATCGGGAATGCTTATGCCACACCGTCTTCTCCAACGTTGCCGTGAGTGGCTTGGATGTTTTTGCGGACTTCCTACTGCGACCTCTTTTGATATGCTTCCTTTCATATTATAAATTTCAGGCAGGATGGTCAGCCGCTTCTCCGTTGCATGTTCGAGCCTTTCGAGGCTCTATATAATTTGGCTCTCAGTGCCGTATGCTTCACGGGCATCCTGATAGAACCTTTCAGCCGCTCAGATTTTCCCTTGGATCCTGAGGTTCACTTGTGCAAAAAGTGTGGTTCTCATAAGACAACCTCAGTTCGGTTTGCACGCGAAGAACCTCTGTTCCCGTATCATTTCGCTCCTAGATAAAAGATGTTTCCGGGGTCTAAATACGCTTCTTGCTTGGGGTTTGGTCTCCGAAGACCCGAAAAAGCTTGCCTCCCGTGGGCTCTAAGACTCTAAGGGTGGGCGAGAGTGGAGACGAGGAGGAAGTAGAGGGAGTGGAGGAGAGAAGGCGACAACGGACCGCATTCGGGCTCGTGGCTCCTATGTCCGAATAATTTGCATGGTCACTGGGTGTGTCTTCTCCAAGTGTGGTCTCCAGGACTGACTTTGACAGCGTCATGTCCCCCTTGCGAACACACAGCAATGTGATCAGAGCTCTGCGGCAAGCTCTGGCCAAGCAGGCCCAGGGTTTTTGAATTCTGCACTAGCCGGGCCTAGCCGTAGCTTTGTGCAATTGAGCACCCTCAGGTGCAAGTGCCTGTGGAGACGGTGAATGTTGGGCACCTGGGTCAGCTATGACTGCTATATACTGCTATGATAGGCTGGTTGTAACAGGTTGAACTTTCGCCTGGGAGTACGCTGGCACATGCTCAGCCTTGGGCCACAGACGAACGTTCAATCTTTTTGAACTGAACAGAGCGTACTGTGAAACTCTGTCAGGATCGAAGCTCCGAATTTAGAGAAGGCAGCGCTGGTGGTGGACCGTGCTGCGGCAATGTGGGGACAGCCGCTGTTCAAGCCTTACCTCGAAGATCACGGCAAGATGGCCTTTGAGAAAGTTGATGAGGCTGGAGCGGCAATGTCAGCTTGGCCCAGGCAGGAAGCCAGGCGAAAGTTCAAGCAGAAGTTTGTTAATGTCGCATTTCGGAGTAAGCAGGTGCCTGGTTTATCGCTGGTCGGAAGCGCAAAGCTGCGATTGAAGGCAAGCACAGTGGTGGCTTTGACACAAGCTGAGTTCAGCAGAACCTGGAGGGTTCAGCTAACAGGTTGCCAACATGTCTCATACTGACGGCTTCTGTATGTCAGACTCTATGCAAGTCCCTGTGGATGCTTGGTTTCTTTGCGCTTGAAGTCTGTTTCGCACCTATTCCTCAGTTGAGTTTCAGACGTGGTTCTCAGCTTCGAGCATGCCTGTGCTACCCAAAAAGGCAGGTTTGCAGGTGTTCGTGCAAACTCCTGGTCAAAGGAAGGGAGCTTGGCGAGCTTCACACATTATTGAAGCGGTGCCCTGTCCAATGAAGCTGCAGCACATCGTTCGAAGCGCCTGGGGTCGCTCAACTGTGCATTTTTTGCGAGATCATGACATACAGGCGGTGGTCTGCAGCTTCATGCTTGCAATGTGTCGCTATTGCTATTCTAGTGTGTAATTCTAGTGTCATGCAGACTGTGCTGCTACTGTAGAGTCTAAAGGTGCGAACGAAGGCTGGACTGAGAGCAAAAGCTTTCAGTGCCACGGTCTAATTACGTCTTTGCTTCTCGGATGGGTCACACTGTAGCCATGCTGTTTCTTGAAATGACATTTCAACTCTGAGCTGTTTGCAGGTGATCTCTGCTACGTCTGGGCCATTTGTGGAGCTTCCTGCAATGCGCTCAAGATCCCACAGCCCCGAGAGAGGGGAGACACCATGAACTTGCGAACATCTTCGTACGTTCTGCATGTTGCCGAAGCTGGCAAAAGCCAGGGGAAGCGCGGTCGTTCTGTTTCGACGAGACTCACCTACAACACTACCGAAGAGGCAGCTCGAAGTAGGCGGCCGAAGCAGGTAGCATCGGGTGGGAGTGTTTTGTGATGGAAGGCCATCCTTGCCTGGGCGGCAGCGCAACAGAAGAAGAAAGAGGCACCGATCCATGACGCCTCGTGTTAGCTGCCTTGCTCCGCCTCAGGAATCGCCTTTATCCACTCGGGCATCAAGCGAGGACATCGACCTATCTCATGGCACTGTGCTCAAAGGTAGCAAAGCCATCTCACCCGACCGCTCGTTTGTGGCGCCTTTCTGACAAAAATGTGATATATTTTTTCCTAGATTTATTGTAGCTTTGATCGTTCATACTATATATATAGTCATCATAATATGAAAATAAGTTTCTATAATCTTTTCTTTCGAATATTGAAAAGAAATATTTATCGTCCGTCCAAATATTAGGAAGATTATGAAAATCATAGCAATTCGATTAGATATAATGAAGAAACATATAAGAATTTAAATCTGATTAGGAAATATTTATTTCAAAGAAATTATTCGTAGTCATTATTGATCCTCATAATATTATCTTAATAAGAATTTATATATAGTCTGCGACTTAAAAAAAAATCTAAGGATTATTTCAAAACTTAATTAGATTTGGAAATATTTTAAATTAGAAAGAAAAAATGCGGAGATATCTAGTTAGAATCTTCGGATCTCTTGGATTATGCGGTTTCTTTCTTCTCATATATAGTTTTCGATATTTTGATATTTTGAATTTTCTGAAAGGATATAGAGGAAAAGAAATTACTATATCATAAGATATGAATGAAGCTTTATTAGAAATTAATTCAGTTCAAGATTTTCTATAAATTTATTTCTGAAATTCATTCATAGCTACTAATTAATTATGAGCTATATCTAGGAAAATAATATGATCTCGTATATTTAAGAAACATCTTAATATCGTTACGCGATTATTTTCTGAAATATTTCCTTGCAGACTTCGTAGAGAGTTCTAAAATCGCGGAAATTTTAGAATTTTTCAGAAAAGTTGGCAGCTCTTTTGATTTTTTTTTCATATGGGTAACGCGAACAAAAATATCGGAGATTTTGGGTTGCGTAATTTTTCTCTAGGAATGGTTTTCCATATGAATTATCTCTCTCTCTCTCTCTTTGATTATTGACATAGCTATTCGACGGAAAATATTGACTGAAGGTATCTCTGCCTATTATGCGTTTACCGATCCGCCGTATAATAATTCTTTTTCTCAAGAGAGATAAATGAAGCGGAAATTCTGGGGCAGAATTGTTTGGGTCGTAGGAATAAAAATCGTTCGAGATTTCGAATCATTTCTTTCTTTTTGGTTGTCTGCAGTCCTTGCCCTTCGGATCGGTCTTTCTTGGGATTCATCTCTCTTTAAATATATGCGCTTATAGGTTGCATCTATTTAATTACGGGCATTTATGCGATCCCCCGATCCGCCGCGGAGCAATTGGCAGAAGATAGATAAATGAAGCTGAAAGATCGAGCCGGAGATTTTGAGTCGCATGAGAAAAAAAAATCTCCCGAGATTTCGAATCAAATCTTTTTCTTTGGCTATCTACGTAGCGGCTTGGCGGAATATATAGACCCGAGATGGAGAGTTAAAATCTTTCAGAATCTATAGATTAGCCGTTTTCCTGAAATCTTCAATCTAAATAAAAGATGCGATAATAAATCTTCTGGCGGACGCTTGATAAGAGGGCGGGGAAAAGTTATATGCAAATGAGGAGAAAGGGTGCGTGGGGGAAATGGGCTTGGATCCGACAAATTTAAATAAATTATTGGGATCAGGGAAGATTTGTTATGGCCTGTTAGCTCCTGGGCAAGTTGCTTCAGGTTTGCGAGAACCTGACGAGCTTCAGAAGATTAGCGATAAAAATATCCACGACTAGTAAGAATATCAGTTGCCATATTAGATTTTTATAGAGTGACCTGATGCTCTCCCATAAGAGAAACAGCTACTACACGGTGCTTCATGAAATATCAAGGGAACAGAGCCTCTAGCTCTGTCAACCCAGGGAAGCAGAGCCACGTCACGATTCGGATTTCGAGAGGAAATTAGAATTTCATGCGTCCGGCGAGGATTACGCGTATGATTATGCGTAGAACGAGGGATAGAAATAGATCGTAACAGATTGCCTAAGAAAAAATCGGCAGACTCTGAGACGTCTCTCCAAATCCTTGGATTCCAATCTATAGCTCCGCCCCACCAGGAATGCCTCAAGATAGGCCTCTGTTCCTTGGAGGAACCACATATGGCAATGTCCCCTAGTACGCAGTTCCCTCAAGTGCTGCTAGCTGGATAGCCTTCAATTTCAAAATACCAAAACATACTCAGGATGCAGGATATTAAATTGCGAAGAAATAGGATTTGGAGTTCTACGCATTATTTTCTTCTCCATCAGCTAGCTTGCCGTTCCGCGTACACTCCAGCGACGATGCTCCGCTGCTGTAAGCAACGGGTCCACTCTAATATGTTAGAATCTCTCTTAATTCAATATATCTGCATCGTAAATTATGATGAATCTATATTTACTATTAGGAAAATTAGATATCTAATAGAAGTATGATGATATATAATTTCTAATATATCATTATTTATAGGATTATATCGCGGATACTAATTATAGAATATGATAGATATTTATATATTTGAATCTTGATTTTGATATATATAAGAAAAATTCCTATATATAATTTCCGGAGAAAATCTGAATACAATTAGAACTCTAGATTTATCATATAACTAGTATTTTTTCGAAATTTGAAGAATTCATCTATATTCTCATATTTCGATATCTAATATCATAATTTCTAAAAAAAAAATAAACATTATCATCTATCCTTGTATAATATGCACTGGATATATATTTTCACGATTTTTCTATTGATTCCGCCGATCTTTCAATCGGTAATTGATTATTCTCGTTACGGAGAGCCGGCTCTCCGTTGGCTGCAACCCCGCGCAATACAAGAATAATTGGATATAAAAAATCGGGAAAATCGATTGCTGACTTAATAAATGAATATCGTTATCTATATGGATTTCTCTGGCGCCTATCTACGGGTCCGCGAGAATATCAATACGAATCTTCTTTCGGCTCGCAATCCAATGGGGAGGCAATAATACCTTGTCAAGATCTGAAAGAATATATATACATATTTCTTGATGATTATTCGATCTATATTATAATCCATTGGAATGATCTCATCGCCCTCCGTCGACACCACGTCTCTTGCGGGGAATTTCGTCGCTCCTCGCGGATTGCCCGGCGGGAACGCGGAATGCGTATTGATGCTGAATATTTCGGAATTCATTTCTGCGTCCAAAGCGGCTCGTTGTCGCGGCAATAGATAGAGGTCATATGGAGCCTGCAGGGCAGCCCGGATGGGCAATTTCGTTTATGCGCCGGCCTCGATATGGGTCGGTCGTGCGGCGTAGCCTGCATCTCTTGCGACAATCTTTCCCGTTTGAATCGTTCATTCCTCTCAAATAGGAAATTATAGCATTCTTGTTGATTCTGCGAATACAAGCACGCGTCAAATTATAGCCTGGTCTGTAGCCAATTCTATAAAAATTGGGGACTCCGTCTTTCCCAAATTATGGATAATCTGTCAGCGAGCATATGACGCGCATAATTATGTCATTTTTTCTGGTATTAATCTCTGCCATATGAGCCGCCTGACGCGCCTTAATGCCCTCGCCTTTGCCCCGCTTGTGTCGACGATCTGTATCCTTGCCTTTGCCTTTGTGGCTGTCGCGGCTGCGGCTGCGGCGCGCCCTGGCGGACTCTCCGCTCGGATTGTGTCAGGCGAAGATGGTGCTTCCGCCTCCATGAATCGAGCCGCTGTCAAGATACCGATCTAAAACGATATCAAAGGACGATCTGCTGCTGAGGGCAACCGCGAGCTGGGCACCAACCCCTAAAATCCCATATCCTTATCGCGCGTAATTTATCGAGCATTATTTGATTCCGGGGCTCGGCACGGCGGGGAAAGGGAACGTGCTTCAAGCAAGATGCAACAGTTCATGCTTGATGAGGCTCGATCTCAGCAGCTCCGGATTCATGTTATCTCTCAAGCCTTTAGAGGGCCCTCTTTAGGACTCAGCCCGAATGATGCTACGTTTGCGAGCTCTGCGCTCCTACTGAAAAAGGCCGAGCTGTGTGCTCGCTGAATGTGTGCGATTCCTGAGCCCAATCACTTCTGCTGCGTACCCGTTGCATTGGCAGCGGAGCGATAAGCTGCCAGGGCCTTAGGAGCCTTCCCTCAAGGGGTTGCGCTCTTTCTGCTGGACACTGCCTTCACGAGCTCCAACGACTCCACCAGCAGGCGCAATTTTCCTTTTCTTTGTCAATCAGCTCTTCTTCTTCGTAAGGAGACCTCGAACTGCGCTATGGCAGACTCGAGAGAAGTTTCAGGCATTCCTTCATGGGACGGATCAGCACGATCGTAAAGGCGATACACCCGAGAAGTGAGCTGGTTTATCCAGTCGACGTCAGTTCCCAAGAGAAGGCACTGCGCTAGCAAGTTGCTGGGCAAGCTTTCTGGTCCTGCAAGACTGTTGGCGATGTCCTGGAGTAAGATGGCTTTCGACTCTGCTGATGGTACTCGCCTACTTCTGCAACGACTTGCCAGCAGCCCTCTGGTTCGGAAGACCTTGCCGAACGCAGCGGCGATTTGTCAGCAGTACTTCTCTTTCAGGAGAAACCCCAGTGAAACCATTGGTAACTTCCTGGTCCGTGAAACCCTGGTCCACGAGGAGTTCATGGAGGCCATAATCCGGCTTCATGAGGAGAAGATGGGCATCAGCCAAGAGTCCCGCGACTTTGGACTTTCCATGGTAGAGGAAGAACAATGGTGGGATCGCACCTATTACGACTACTTCGAGGATGATGACGATGATGCGGAGCCCCATGAACTCGGACCTCAAGCCGGTTCAGCACCGGGAGATGGTGATTCGCGTGCACCTCGTCCACCTGAAGGTCCGACAGGCGCAACCGGATCTTCTCCCAGTCATCACCCTGCATCACTTCGAGAGGCAGCTGCAGGTCCTTCGGCTGGCAGTCCCGATGCAGGTGGTCCCCCTCAGACCATTGATGAGCTGGTCATTGCTGACTCGTTTGGGATGGGAGTACTTAGAGGATGGCGTCTGCTTCAGGCTGCAGGTTTGACTGCCGAGGAGAAACGCGACATTCTTTCGACAACCAAGAACTCCCTGGATTACGAGAGCATTTCGGCAGCACTGCAAAGCTTGTGGGATGATCAGCTACTAAGTCAAAGAGTTCACCGGACGCCTGGCGAGCTCTACCACAACTTCGTGGACCAGTCCGACGACAACGACGCCTACTACCAGGACACCGACGATTGGTGGTCAGATGCTGATGGTTGGTGGTGCGATGGCTACTACCAAGATTCCGGCGGCAACGATTGGTGGGAGGATGATGGCTGGAGCTGGGGCGCGTACGACCATAACTTGGCCAATGAGGCCGAGGACCCGGAGACCACTGAGAAGCTGAAGGAAGCGCAACAGGCCGAGCAGCTGGCGGAGACGCTTGCCCTGGAGGCCAATCGAACCTGGGCCGACGCTCAGCGTGCGACTCAGGCTCTACGTAAGGATCGTGGCTTTGGCATATCTTCCACGAGTTCGGCTTCCGCTGGCGGCATCAAGTGCTACCTCTGTGGTGGAAACCATTTTGCTCGAGAATGCCCTGATCGTCGGCACCCTGGATATAAAGGTTACAACGGGGGTAAGTCGAAGGACAAGTTCAAAGACTACTTGTCTGAGTATGAGGACCTCCAGTTCACGTCCAAGGGCAAGTTTCGGGGCAAGGGCAAGGGCAAGAATGGGTTGTAGATAGAAGGCTACGGCATGCGGCCAAAGGGCAAGAACCGTGGCAAGTATATCGGCAAGGGCAAGGATCATGTCCGCTCAGTGAACGCCTACTCCTCCGATATATACTTTGCGGCAGGTCTTGAAGTCCTAGAAGCCCACTCTTCAAGCACGTCTCCTCCTGTGCCCGGCACCGGCATGATCGACTGTGGAGCCACTGCCTCTGCGGCTCCTGAGGCGGTTCTGAAAGGCCTCATTGATGCCATTCTCACCCATGACAAAGGAGCCAGGATTGAACTTGATCAGAGCGCTCGGCCATACTTCAGGTTTGGGAATGGTCGATGGGGTCGAATACTTTGCAGGATTCATATCTCTAGCAGTATTTCTGGTCGCACCAAACAGTTTGCGCTGTACACCTTGCCTAATCCTCCTGAGTATATCTCCAGTGGCTTCGACAAATCGTCATTGGTTCCGTTGCTTGTCGAGATGAACCATCTGGGAGTCAAGGAGGTTGGCATGCTTATTGATTTCTCCATAGATCTGGCCATGAATACCCTGGAAGAATCTCCAGAGATATATCAACTGGAAAAAAATACCAAGGGTCACTTCAGCTTAGACATTGTCAAGTATCTCACGCAGGGTCACCCCAATCTTGAAGGGCAACCTCATATTCTTGTACGGACTGCTACAACATCATCGAACTTACAGCCTGAGCACCAATATCTTGAACTTGGTACAATTTACATGGACATGACGCTGCAGGATCGTGACCTTGATCAGCAGTTGTTGCAGGTTGCAAGAGATCGGATGCTGCGTGTGTATCAGCATGCTCAACAACTTCGCTCTTCCGTAGTTCTCATAGCTCAAATGCCTGTTGCCCCTGAGGACAATAGTTCGACCTCGACAACTTCCCCTACGGCATCTCTTGGACATGTCGCGCTCCCAGCCGCCGACATTCGAGCAGAGCATCGTCAACGAGATCAAGAAGAAGATTCCTCCCAAGCCCAAGGCGAAGCCCCACGATTTTCAGAGGAAGATTCCCATGGACAAGCGCGACCCCCGATCCAATGCGGATCAATGGCCTTGCCTGGGCAAGCACGAGGCAGGTCGTCTGATGAGCAATGCTCACGGCAGTTGGGTTCATTGCGCATGCTGCAATCTTCGCTTGGAGTATGTTCCTCGAGTGGGGAGCGCTGCTGCCACAGTGAAGTCCGAGTGTCCGGGCATATTCAAGCGGATGTTGGACGAACTATATCCTCTGATGGGCGGCCAGCGACCTACGCAGGCCATCTGCCACGCCATGATGGAGAAGATCAATGCCGAGGAGAAACTCCGGACCCTCATCCACGACCACAAGACGAGGGCAACGACGACAACGATCGGCTATCAGGATATGACCAACAATCCTGGAAGCCCAGGAGAGTCGTCAACTTCGTGGATCCCAATGAAGTCCGAGAACGACCTGGCGGCAGCGTACGAGCAGGAGGCCTACGAGTGAAGGAACAAAGCTCAACTACGGCGTTGCCAATTCATATGGGAAAGAAGATCATGGCGATGGTGGCACTTCTCTCCTCCTTTACATCTTTGCTGCTGATGTCGCTTCATCTTGGACCCCGTGATGGACTCTGGGAAGTAGCATGTGCGCCGCACTCCTGGCTCAGCATGGCAGCAGAGGAACATGGCCTTCAACCTCGGAGGATCAGTCTGGAGCAAGGCTTTGACTTGTATCGCGCTGAGACCTGGGAATATTTGAAGACTTTTCGCCGGCAACATCGACCTCTGCGTATTTGGTTCAGCCTCCCTTGTACCAAGTGGTGTCCTTGGACGAGTCTGAACTTTAGCACCCCAGACCGTCAACGACAACTGGAGACAGCCCGGCGGAGAGACCGTCGCCTGCTATGATATATCAACAGATTTGTGAAGGAGACCTTGGAGGAGGACGAGAATGTGGAGATCTATTTCGAATGACCAATTCCTAATTTTGGATGGAAACAACAACCCTTGATCGATCTCGTTTGGACGAGCGGCTCATTCCTTGGTTGGACTGTCGTATGGATGATTGTAACTATGGCATGCGAGATCCTTCGGATAGTCGTTTTATTCGCAAAAATTGGCTTATCAAGACCACCTCCGAACGCTTCCACAAGACCTTCCGAGCCAAAGTTTGCCAAGGTGGTCATGGAGAACATGCTCGCATTCAAGGACAACTCGCAGCCACCACAGCTTACTATCCTTGGAGGATGGTTCAAGCCATTGCGAGACACTGGCGCGAATGCACTGTACCTCCTCGACATATATATCTTCTGGCTCAGCGAGACGAGAAACTCAATCAAGAGCCTACTGATGAGTGGACGCCCTATGTGGATGAAGGCAAGATCATGATCCCGGACTCGTTTGAAGTGATCCTTGAGGATGATGAGGGGATGGTTGGTTCTTCCGAGATCGTTCGAACGGAACATCTGCCTCGAGAAGCCCGTCTCCACAACCACTTCTCCTCCTCGACGTGTGAGTCCATCCTCATGAGCCTCTACCACGGGTTGCGGGAGGCAGGAGAATCTCATACGAGATGGAAAATATGGGGGAAGCATGTGGTCTTTGGAGGCTTCTCTCATGGTGCCTTTGGTGGATCCACGAAAGCCACGGAACGTCACGTCGAGATGATTGCGTATTTGAATCACTACCTACGACGAAAGCATCCTCATCATTGCTGGACTTCCCTCATGGTGGCGTTCAATGGCAAGTCCCTTCCTCATAAGGATCATCACAACCTTCCTGGAATGTGGAATGTTTTGACGTGCTTTGGATCCTTTGAAGGCGGTGGATTATGGCTGGAAGGTACTCCTCCTGTTGGACATCCTGTTGTTCGCCGCAAACTCCCGAACGGCAGTGTGCGATGTGGCTTTGTGAAGGAGACTAAATATCAATCTGTCATCTTTCAGCCCGAAACCCTTCATGCCACTCAAGACTGGCAAGGATTTCGAATAGCCATTACGGCGTACACTACCAGGATGTTCCCCAAATTTGAGAGCCACGTCAACAACCAGCTGAAGAAGTTGCAGTTTCCGTTGCCGGTAACACAATCCCAAGGGTTTCTCGCCTCAACCACCTCAACAACCACTTCTTCTCTGGCTATGGGCTCTTTAGAAAGAGATCAATCCCGAGGACTTCCCTCAACCACATCAATAACCACTTCTTCTCTGGCCTTAGCTCATGTTGCTACGTCCAGTGACTCGAACGGGGGCACGCAGGCTGCAAATGACTCGAATCGTCCAGATCCACAAGATGATGTTCCAGAGGCACATCGTAAGCAATGGGACGCTCAGTTAGCAAAGTTCCACAAGGCAGCTGGCCATCCGTCTAGCAGGAACCTATCACGCATTGTAAAGGAAGCCGGACATCCGCCATGGAAGGTACAGGCTGCCATGGACTACAAGTGTCCCACATGTGAGTCCCTTAAAGCTGGTGGCACTTCATCTGGTCAGATTCCTCCGGCGAGTACTACTCCATTCTTCAAGGCATGGGAGGCTGTGTCGACGGATGTTGGCGAGTGGGTAGTGCCAGGAAGCAAGCACAAGGTGAAGTTCGCCTTGTATATGGATTTAGCGACTAAACTCCGTGTAGTCTATCCCATGAAGATATATGAGGTGATGGAGATGAAATCCGAATCAACCGACGAGGTCATCATGGGATTTGCGGAGAGGTGGCTTGGCACCTTCCCGAAGCCTCGCTACCTTGTGATGGACTCTGCCAACACCTTCTCCTCGGACAAGATGCACGACTTCCTGTCCTCTGTTAACATCATACCCCACTTCGTTGCCGAGAAGGAACCGTGGGCGCATGGAGTGACCGAGGCTGGCATTCAGGACGTCAAGCACACCGCCACAGCCATCCAAAAGGAGTCTCTTGAACAACACCCCTTCTTGACGTTGCACTTGGCGGTCTCTGCGCTCAACTCAACCGAGTTCACTGCTGGGTACTCTGCGTATCAATGGGTTTATGGACAACAGTTCCAACTCAATGACGAGGATCTTCGGACCTTCGCCTCGATACCCTTAGATCCTCAATACGACTACGCTCGTCTTCTTGCTGCTCGTGCTCAGGCAGAAGAGGTGGCAAAGAGGACAAAGGCTCAGAGAGTGCTATCTAAGCTGGCCAACACGACTGTTCGCCAACCCATTCGCCAATATCAACCCATGGAGTTGGTGAAAGTTTGGCGGAGGCTATGGCCGGCTGAGGTTCACAAGGGAGTCCGTGGAGGGTTCAAGAAATCTGGTCGGCCACACTGGATAGGACCAGGACGAGTCATCTTCCATGAAGTTCTGCCCCAGCAAGCTCCCGATGATCAACGTCGACATATCCTCTGGGTGCTCATTGGGAACCATGTTTTCCGCTGTTTGGCCCATTCGGTCAGACCAGTGACGGAGGTTGAGCGCTTTGCTTACGAAACCAGTGGTATAGAGGATCCATCCAAGTGGAAGACCTTGACCGACATCCTCCCCAAGAGTGAGTACACGGACATCACTGGTGAGGAACCGTCTGAGACGGAAATCGAGTTTCCTGATCTACCACAACAGCCTGATTCTACGACGACCACTTCGCCTCCTAGAAGGGTGAAAGGCAAGCAACCACCTACGTCTGAACCGCTGCAGCCACAGGATCCTCCAACATCCTCCACATCAAGTGCCAACACGAGACCCCTGGAGACGGTCAATGAGTACGGCGATGAGCCAGCTACAAAGAAACCTCGTGGCAGCGTTGCTGACACGGACTGGTTTGAACAGCTGGTCACAGAAGCCCGGGAAGAGGAAGCGGACACCATGGAGCTCTTCAATGCCATGGACTCAACTGAGGAATTTCTTCGCATCGAGTTGGACGTTGGCGACCTCAGCAACCGACAACGGAAGATGCTGGAAAGAAATCCTGTAAGCTTCCTGGTCAAAAAGATGCGCGACAGCGAGGTCGTGATTTCTCGACTACCTCCTCATGAGCGACCTCTCTTCTCCCGTGCAAAGGCCAAAGAGGTTGACAATTTCCTCCGAAACCAAGCTGTTCGCCAATGCCTTGATAGTCAAGAAGTTCGTGAGGCGTACTCCTCCGGCAGAATTATCAAGGCTCGTTGGGTCTTGACCTGGAAATCTGTTCCTCCTGAAGAGCAAGCTGAAGCGGCAGCCGACCACGTGCAGAACCCAGACACCCTTCACACTAAGGGTGGTCTGAAGAAGGCAAAGGCCAGAATCGTGCTGTTAGGCTTTCAGCATCCTAGTCTGCTGGACCCGAACTTCAAAATATCCTCCCCAATGCAGTCGACTCTTGGTCGTAACCTCCTCTACGCCATGGCCGTACATCACCAGTGGGACCTTGAGGGTCTGGACCTTGCCACTGCTTTTCTTCAGACTCAGCCTACCGAGGCAGACCAAAACCTGTGGACGACGGGTGTGGCTGAGCTGCGTGAAGCACTAGGTCTTGGTGACGATGGAGTCATGCGAATTCTCAAGAATATTTATGGGAGTACCACGGCACCACGTGGACTTTGGCTTGATTTGCACAAGAAGCTAACAAGCATTGGAGGCCAGCCTGTCCGGGGAGAACGATGTCTGTGGATTTGGCTTTCAAAGCTTTTCATGGATGGCGACAACCCTCGTGTCATTGGCGCTATGGGCGGCCATGTGGATGATTTTCATCGTTTGGGTGATGGTTCTCCAGAGTGGCTGGAGATCAAGAAGCAGATTGACAACATGTATAAATGAGGAATGACCAAGACTGGCTCATACCGGCACGCTGGCACTGATGTCACCACCTCAGTTGACGACCGAGGCTACAAGCAGATCACGGTCGACCAGAACTGCTACGTGGAGACCCTTCAAGATGTTCAGATTGAGCCCGAACGACTGGCCATGGATGTCCCCATGACCAAGGGAGAGATCGAAGCATGCCGAGCATCCCTTGGTGCGTTACAATGGCTTGCTGTACAGAGCCAACCTCAACTCTGCTCTCGCTGTAATCTCCTTTTGACAGAACTGGTGACTGCCGGCCGGACAACCGTCGCCAAGGAGGTACAGGCAATGATTGGAGAAGTGCGTGCTGAAGCGTACGCTCTCCAGTTTCGGAAGATTGAGAGTGCGCTCGACTGGAGGCAAATCGTATTTGTCTCCATGGGAGATCAAGCCCATAGTAATAGGCCGCAGGGGGAGTCCACCGGCGGACTTCTCACACTCTTGGCGGGGCCAGAATGCCTCTCCGGTCAGGTCTGCGCCATGACCATCATTGCATGGCGCACGTGGAAACTCAAACGTCGTGCAATAGGGTCGAACGATGCAGAAGTGCAAGCGATCCTGGAAGCCGAAGATCAGAATTTCAGGGCTCGACTTCTTTGGACGGAACTCCATGGAGCTGGAGGCAGGGAAGAAAGTCGACCCCGCAGGCTTGACTTGGTGGAGCAGACCGAGGCTCAAGTTCTACAAGTGCAAGGTGTGCTTTGCACTGACTCGAGAGGTGGGTTCGACGCCGTGGAGGTGAACGAGTCACCGTTGCTTGGACTGAGCAACATGAGGGCGGCTCTCCAGGCGTTCCAGTTGAGGGACAACCTACTTCGTGCCGGGTGTCTACTTCGCTGGGTGGCCAGTGACTACGACTTGGCGGATGCCATGACGAAGAAGAAGGCTGATAGTCGTGTGAGTTTAATTAAGTTCTTGCGTACAGGCTACTGGGCCATTAAATATGATCCCAGTTTTACGTCAGCTAAGAAGAACAAGAAGCTGGGTCGTGCTGCTGCAGATGATATCTCCAGACAGCTGGGCCCTGAATCCGTAGTTGCTGATCTTTGTTTTGGCCTGGTGCAACAGTTCATGTTTGATGAGGGTTGATCTCAGCAGCTCCGGATTCATGTTACCTCTCAAGCCTTTAGAGGGCCCTCTTTAGGACTCAGCCAGAATGATGCTACGCTTGCGAGCTCTGCGCTCCTACTGAAAAAGGCCGAGCTGTGTGCTCGCTGAGTGTGTGCGATTCCTGAGCCCAATCACTTCTGCTGCGTACCAGTTGCACAAGAGGAGGAGAGGCGCCGCACTATGCGACGACAAATAAATGGCCGCCCCTCGACCCTTCTTCCCCCCTCTCTGGAGCGACATTTTTTCTTAAGATTTTCAGGACGCTCCGCACGGCAACGCAAAAGAACGCGATTTTCGTGAAAAATATTCAAGATCTTCCGCATGAGAACGCGATTTCTATAAAAACAATCAGAACGCTCCGCATACGACCGCGATTTTCTAAAAAATTAGCAAGACATCCTATAAGAGAACACGATTTTCAGTAAAATTTTCAAGACGCTCCGTACGGGGGCGCGATTCTTGATCGATTTGAGCGAAAATGCATCGACGAAATATTGAGAACGTCTCGGGCGAGAAGATTAGATTATCATATTTTCAAGATGTTCCGTACGAGAAAGCAAATTTGATCGATGCGAACGAAAATAAATCGACGAAATTTCGAAGATATTTCAAAAGAATATTTAAAATCAAATTATCAAGAATTTATAGATGTTCCGTATAAGAACGTAATTTTGATCGATCTGAACGGTATCAAAACGTTCATATAAATATTCATTTTTTGAAGAGATCTTGAGCGAGAGCGCGATTTTTGAAGAT
>CAJNIZ010005213.1:0-11580 GCA_905231905.1 Symbiodinium pilosum
TACGTACCTACGTACCTACGTACATACGTACATACGTACATACGTACATACGTACATACGTACATACGTACATACATACATACATACATACATACAAAAAGTAGGGCTATGAGCCCAGTTCTCCCCAGGCTCTCCAAACCCTGAACCCCAAACCCTAAACGCCAAACCCTAAACCCTACAACCTACACCCCAAACCCTACACCCTACACCCTAAGCCCTAAACCCTAAACCCCAAACCCCCAAACCCTAAACCAAGCACAGAACCTTTATCGCGCAGCCGCGGGCCCAAACGGGCCGGCAGAAAGGAGCCTCAGTTCGGAGGCTGGGACATCGGGATTTAGGGTTTAGGGTTTAGGGTTAGGATTTTATGACATTGGAATACATAAGCCCAAGAATCAAAGAGCACTTGCCTACTAGGTCTCTTTTTAGGGTGTTCTGTTTAACCTAGCTCAATAGTTTTTTATCTGATTTAGGATTGGAGGTTTAGGGCTGAGAATTGAAGGTGTAGGGTTGAGGGTTTGAGTAAAGGTTTAAGGTTGAGGGTTGAGGGCTTAGGATTGTCAGCTTGGAGTCAATCTGAATTACCCAGACTGGCTTGCAGTTAAGGAACTTGAACTAAGTTACGATAAGGTAACTTGATCTAAGTTCCTTGACAGCAACCCGGCAAAGCCTTGATTTCAAACTAGTAAAGCCCAGACCCATTTCCTCCATCGGCAGTTGCAGGTGAAGCCCTTTTACCCAAAAAATGTGTTGTTGTTCATACGTCCCTATGTAAACCTTCGCTATCGATCTATATCCCAAGGCACAAACCCTAAGCCTAAACCCTAGGTAGCCGGGCTTCAGGGGCAGCATTCAGGTTAGGGTTTATTCAGAACTTTCCTAGCCACCGCTATACCCCTCAAGCTTCCCCTTAAATACAACTAAACCTTAAATTAGCTCTGAACAAGCCTCATTAAGGGGAAAGCTTGTGGGCGTAGTGTAACGGGGGTGGTTGAGGGAATCCATACTCTCAGCGTTGAAGGTCCAGGGGCCGAGTCCGCGGCCGTTTATCTTCTCAAAATTACAAAGGGTTTAGGGTTTAGGGCCCTAAACTCTAAACCCTAAACTCTAAACCCTAAACCCTAAACCCACAAAAGAAACAGCCCCTACTTGCCAGGGCTCCGAAAAAGCCCGCCCACCATGGCGGGGATATCGCCGATGGCGTCACTTGGCTAAACTGGGCTGTAGGGTTTTAGGGTTTGGGGTTGGGGGTTTAGGGTTTAGGGTTTGGGGTTGGGGGTTTAGGGTTGAGCAGTTTCAAAGTTTTTGGTTTCGTTGTCTAGGGCTCCAGAACTACCAGTGGACTCGCATAGGATCTTTATTGTAGCTGGGTGTTATCGTTACCAAAAGTTTCTGCTTAATCGCCTAAGCCCTGTAATCTAATCCGAATATATCCCCAGTACCCTAAACCTCTAAGCCCAAGTCAACCCGCCAAGGTTACCAAAAAGCTCCCTATCAAACTTCTTGACTTTGCAGCTTGAGGAAATCTACCTCGCTGCCCTCGCTGTGGGCGCTGGGCACGACTGCACCGAAACTAGCAGGAACCACGGGGGAATGGTTGAGGGTGTAGGGCTAAGGATTTAGGATTTAGGTTACCATGATACGGGTGTATAGTAAGGAAACCCAAGTTCTCATTGCTTAGTTTAAGTTCCTTAACAGCAACCTACGGTGGATACTAAAAACCTGCATGACCCTAGGTATCTTATACCTTGGGAATTATGGTACCATTGTATATTAAGGTCATGCAGGAGTGTTAGTATCAACAGTAGTTCAGGGTGTAGGCTTCGGGCTTCAATTCAAAGTTCAGGGTTCTGGGCCACGTCTACATAGCTCCGTCTTCCTGAGCCTCCAAGGTGGGTGCAATAGCCCTAAACCTTTAAACCCCAAGCCCGAAACCCTAAGACCCCACACCCAAAGCCTCGAAGGGGGCGGGACGTGCGTTTGGAGGGCTGTAAGCAGGGGCTCCTACATGTTTTTTGGTAAGGGGTTTCATATACCGTTCAAAAGGGGACTACATAGGTGGGTTGTCTAGAGGTTTTGGGGTGTTTGGTCTCTGCTCCAAATAGCGGGGCAGCCCGCCAGGGCCTCATAAAGTGCTTTTTCAAAACTCTAAATCCTAAACCCCGGTATCAGTTAGGAGGACCCCCCACCCTGTAATAGTGGTATAATAAGAATAGAAGAGGGCCCTAATATATCCTCTATTATCCCTTATAGTCGCTATTACTGGGTGGGGGGTCCACCTAAGGTATCAGTTTCCATGTTATGCTGGGGGAACACACCAGGACTCCAGGGTCTCAACCCCAAATCTCAGCTCAGGGGACGGATTTTCCAGTGGTAAACCCACACACTCACTTGCACCCGGGTATTTGGGTTTAGGGTTTAGGGTTTAGAGCTTTGGGGTTTAGGGTTTAGCCTTTAGGGTTTAGAGCTAAAGTAACGCCTAGGTCTAGGAGTTTCGGTTTGGGGTAGAATCCCTACAGGGGACCCTTATCATCTTCGGAGAATCCCCCTCCTTAGGGGTCCCACAGGACGCCCCGCCCACCCCCCATTTGAAGCGATACCCATGTGACAGTCTCTCCGCCCTGAGCCTACATTAGGTATAGTGAAAACTCTTGAAAGGGGATTATAGGGTTATAGGGTTTTAGCATTTGGTTTAGGGTCTTAACCCCCCATTAAGGGGTTTAATTATACAGGGGATCATATATGGGTTTTAGGTTTAGGGTTTGGTTTAGGTTGAAAACTCTTTATACGGGGTTATATAGGGGAGTATTATAAGGTTTACTGCGGGGGATGCTAGGAGTTTAGACTATATAGCTCATATACTGGCTTCTTCCTGGGCTTATGAGGGACGGGTTGCTCTGTCGAGGCCTCTGAGTTTTTAGGATACCAGGGGAGGTGAGCACGCGAGCGGGCCGGTCCTGATATATGAGCTGTCGGATGTTTGGAAAGCATGGTGGCAAAGATCTCAGCAGGGTTTAGGATTTAGGGCTTTGGGTGACCCCATATATGCCCCATATAGACCCCAAACACTCTCATACTCATTATATACAGGTACCTTAAACTGGTAATGGTACCCCCCAAATTGGAACGGATACGGGTGTCCAGCTGGGGCAGGGTCTTGGGTTGCACGCTTACGTTCTGGGCAGAAGTTGTAGGTGGTAATTCAGAACTTTAAACTGTAAGCCCTATCAATTCCGCGTAGCAAAGGCAAATCTCGGGTCAAGGTAAACTCTAAGCCCTAAAGCCTAAACCTTATATACCCTAAACCCTAAAACCTGAACCCTGAACCCTGAACCCCCTTTAACCCTGAACTTTGAAGCCGACCAGGTCCCCCAAGTATTCCCCGTTTAAATGAGCCATAATCTAAATAAACTCCGTAAAAGGGGTTATATCGGGGACTATATAGGGGACCACTATCGGGGTTCTTAAGAAGGATACTAGGAGTTTAGACTATGGTTCAAATAGGGTCTACGTAGGGCCGATTTGTGGATTTCTTTGCTCTGTTGAGGGAACTAAGGGACCTAGGACATTGAGCCTTATGGGAAAGGCGGAAGATTTACCTGGACCCCAAAAGTATGTAAAATAATGGCCTTTATGGCTGTTATTAGGGTTTAGGGGTATTATTTTACATACTTTGGGGGTTTAGGTACAATTCATAGTGGCGACGATTGATAACAGGGGTTAGGGTTTAGGCATGATAAGCACGCCGCTTGAATCAATGTATGGGAAGCCTGTTTTTTGCTCCCTAATCTATTACCACATTCCCCAAATCCTACCTCTAAACCCTATGTAACAAAAAGCCCCGAACCCTATAAGCCTTAACCCGAATCCCGGACCGTAATCCCCACATCCCAAAGCGTGTCTGTGGACGCCAGGACATGAGAAAAATCAATCCCTTCGCTACGCACTGGCGGGGGGTTTGTCCATAGGGTTTAGGGTTTCGGGGCTTAGGGTTTAGGATTCAGAGAGTGTAATTATAGGACTTAGGAAGTACGTAGAAATGGGGTAAAAGCAGGCCAACAGCCCCAACTGGCAGACTTATATTTGCTCCATAATCTAATTACGAATCGAGACCCCTGTCCCTGGGTCTCTAAGTCTCTAAGTACCGTTAGGTTTGGGGAATAGGGTCTAGGGTTCAGGATTTAGTGTTTGGAGTTTAGAGATTTGAGTTGGATGCAGATAGGGTTTAGGGTTGATTTAGTATCAAAAGTAGTCTAGGGCCTCTTTGGCGTTTTGTCAACGATTCGGGGGGTTCAGGTGAGCTGGCTACAACTTCATGAAAGGAGTAAAGTGTTTCGGGGTTTGATTTTAGCAGTAGGGCTTAGCCTCTACAGGTTCTAGTGCATGCCACTCAGGGATCCGGGTATGGGCGTTGCTAGGGAAGCATATGCCATCATGAATAGCCGTATAGCCCATAGACGCCCAGAAGTTCCATGTTGACAATGAGATTTTCAAAGCCTTGGTACCCTGAACCGCCAGTCCCTGAACGTTCGGAAACCCAAAGCATAAATTCTACTGTAGACCCGTGAATAATCACCCCCCCCCCTTACTTGGGATTGCAATAGGATCCTCATATTAAGGCCCTTAAAGGAGGGGTTTATTAATCACGGGTCTACATTACTGTATGACTGTACAAGTCGTTTTCGTCCTGGGAGCACGACGCTGGCCTCGAAACTTTTCAAGCATTCCCTCACGTCATTGTCACAGGACAGCGAGTAGATTTTCTAGCGACTTTTCATGCACGGGTCCACGGGGCAGGGCAAATTTGGCGCCTCCAGTTTTGTATTGACTGCAAATCTTACCTTTACGACTTCTACATGTTCTTCCGCATGGTGGTTCACTTGAGAGAGCCCTACATGACACCAGCACGCCAATGCGTGAGAGCATCTTGGAAAGAAGGAAGAGTCACACATTGTCAAAAACCTATTGCCCTCTTTTGGGCCCCTCTTTAAAAGAGAAAAAAACTAAACCCTAGCCCCTACACTCTACACCCTGAACGCTAAACTTCAAAGCCCAACAATGCTCAGGGGCTTCGTTTGAGGGAGGTCTTGTTGTTGTCCTTCATCATGTATTTCACCAGCCTTTACCCTAAACCCTAAACCCCCCTGTAAGGAGTTTAGACTATAGCTCATATAATATCGGTCATCATCCCGGCCGTAAGCCCTAGACGCTAACTGCGGACCCTGACCCCTAAACTACTGGTACGGTAGTTAAGCTGTTACACCAACTTAAGGTTGTGGATTGTCCCCTGCCCAAAGGTTAGGTTTAGGGATTAGGGTTTAGGGTTTAGGGATTAGGGTTTAGGAATTAGGGTTTAGGGTTTAGGGTCTAAACTCCTTAAAGGGGTTTATATGGGGGATTGTATATAGGGGACTACTACAGGGGTTATTAAGGGGGATACTAGGAGTTTAGACTATAGCTCATATGTACCCCTATAAACCCAGTTTTCCATGTCATTTTCCATGTTCTTTTCCATTTGATTCTCCATTATTGGGGGTTTCCATTTTATTTTCCATTATCCCAATATATCCCCAACATAACCCCCTGTTATCGTCCCAGTTTTCTTCAAGAAACATACTGCCGGGAACCTGAAATAGATCTCAGCATGATATTGGCAAGTAATTATCTACGCCCGCCCACAGTGGCCAAACACAAACGTAAACTGTAAACCCTTATCCTAAACCCCAAACCAGAACCCCGGAAGCCTAATCTCTAAACTCTCAACCCCCAAACCCTAAACCCTAAATCCAAAAGCCTGCAACACCAATCCCTTCGCACCAGGGATCCGACAAGGGCTCTGCCTATGCCACCTTCCGTAAACCGGATGTTAGCTCCTTTGGTGGCAAGAGTTGGTCTGGGTGTAAGGTTGAGGTTTTGGGGTATAGAGTTTCGGGTTGCCAAGGTTTAGGGTTTTTCAGGGTCAGGCTTTAGGCTTTTAGGGGTCAGGGGGCTTTAGGGTTCTCACGGTGAGGGTTTAGGGCTTCAGGGGTCAGGGTTTATTGGTTTCGGGGGTCTCTGGCTCTATGCTTTGGGTTTAGGGTTCAGGGTTTGGGATGTTTGTGAGTTCCCCTACTACCGCCTTCTACTCCGCTCCCCCTGCCTAAGTTCCCCCTTTATGCAAAGTTAGACTAGGATTCATCAAGGATGCCATTATATTTAGAGCATTTGGCCTCAGGGTTTAGGAGTTTAGTCTTCAGGGCAGGGTTTAGAGATTGGATTCAGGGTCTAGGGTGTGGCTTTTATGCTTGCCTTTGGGGAACAGGGTTCGGGATGTTTCAGGCGGTCTCTCCGTTTAGGGCCTAAAACCCCAAACCCTCAAGACCTGCCATCATACGCATGTGTTTTGGGGCTTTAATATACTAACTCAGGCTTGCCAATCCTAATCCCTAATATGCTTGGAGTTTGTGGCAACTCAGGGCCTTGCGAAAGAAGCAGCCAAACAAGAAGTGTAACTTCAGCAGCGCAAGCTTGGAGTCTAGCATGTGTGTAATCTAGGTTTAGGGTTTAAGGTTTGGGGGGTTAGGGTTGAGGGTGATGGGGCCCCACTCTCCTTCACACCAAAGCCACCAGCCCCAACTCAAGTAAGAGTCAAGCCGTAAGATCCCTGGGTTAGACTTCATCTGGACTTCATGTATTCGGAAGTGAGGAGTGTTAGAGTGAGGTAGTATAGGATCCCATGACATCTAAGGCCAATATGATGCCAATTTGGCTCATTAACACCAAGTTTGCAGTATGTTTGCTGATACCCGGTGAAGTTGAATCTACCGATTCCAGGCTCCATCAGAACCCACCAAAAGCTCAAAACCCTAACCTTGAACCCAAGACCCGCGAGCCCCAAAACTGCTAAGCCCAAAACTCCTAAACCCCAAAAGTATGTAATACAATAGCCCTAAAACCATAATAACAGCCATAAAGGCCATTATTTTACATACTTTTTGGGGTTCAGGTAAACTCTTCCAAACCCCTAAGCCCTGAGCGAAACACTAAATCTGCACTCCAGACCGCTTCTTCTTGGGATTCTATCTGCCCACCATTACAACTTCAAATTCCATATTGGGGGTTGACGACGAGTTACGAACAATCACACAGTGGAAATATCTCAGCAATTACTTAGCAACCCTAAACACAATTCTGTTGAAGAGTGACCTTATGCTATACCTTGCTGGTTGTTAGAACAGGGCTGATGGTTGTAACCCAAAACCCAAAACCCAAAACACTTCAACCCTAAACCCCAAATTGCTGGTTGTTAGAACAGGGCTGATGGTTGTTTAGTGCTTTAGTCTTAGTCTTTGCCGCACGGCTGAAGGTTTAGGGTTTGCAGGACTTGTAGTAGGGCATGAGAAATGAAGTGCAAACTCAGTGGGAGCAGGAAATGGACACTGGGGCTATGTGGCGATCGTGTAGGGCTTGCTGCGTGTTAGAGGGCAAGGAAGGAATGCAAAAGAGGTTGGAAGCTACCATTTATGACTCCGAGGCTAAAGTTGAAGCAGTGGAAAAGAAAACCTTCAACCCTAAAAGCCACCCTAAGCTGAAATGGGCTTTGCCATGTAGAGTTTAGGGCTGCAGTCCTCGGGGTTAAGGGAACGGAAAAGAACGGAAGGGTTCAGGGCCCAGGTTTTACGGACTGGCCAGCAACATTTAGAAAAAAAACTGCTACGCTGCTGGGGATTCTATTGATTGAGGGCTGTATGGACACTGGAGATCCCCATTTCTCCCTTTCCTACGGCTCGCTCCATACACATGTTACAACAGCCGACCCACCACCAGCCCCACCCCTAGCTGCAAACCCTAAACCCTAAACCCTAGGATTTTGCTTACGCGCAAGCACCAACCAGCAAGTTGGACTCACCAAGGTGAGCGAGTGATGGGCTACGTGCAAAGCTCAGCATTGCTCAGCCTTGGTCCGAAGGACTTAGTCAGTATGCTACAAATGGGGCTATGACTGGATCAATGTCAGGGGGTTCCTTACATTTATGGAAAAGGATCCTTTTTTCTTCCTAGGGTAATGTTGGCTAACATGAGCAGACTTACCCCAATTAGAGGGTTTATAACTGGGTAGGCCCTTGGGTTCCTTAAGATATTTTCCCTTATGGGTTTTATAGGGACCCATCTATACTGATAGTTTCCAAGGGTCCTGAAAGGCCAACCAAGTATAACCCCATTAAGAACCTATTTATCATGTCCTCGGGGCCTTCGCGGAGGCTAGGCAGGCCCCTGGTTCCCCAAACCGAAAATGCGCCAATACAGTTGAGTAGTATTCTATTTGGGGATATTATGGTACCCAAGATAGAGTAAGATTATATCCTCCTTTTGGGGTATAGTATCTTATATAAAGAATATAATCTTACTGGGTTTAATCACCAAAAAACACCCCCCTAAACCTTAAACCCTAAACCCTAAACCCTAAACTACTCAGTTGACAAAAGCTCTGGAGGACCTAAAGTAACAAACCCTGAACCCTACATCGCGGGTGTTCCACACCTTGGGAATTGTGGGACGGTCATTTTTCCAAGGGTCATGCAGGGTTCTTACCTAAACTCCCAAAAGTATGTGAAATAATAGCCCTAAACCCATAATAACAGCCATAAAGGCCATTATTTTGCATACTTTTGGGGGTCCAGGTAAACCCTACAGCCTTAACCCCCTACACCCTAAACCCTAAACCCTATATAGTAGTTTCCGTTGTATTTTCCATCATCCCAGTATAACCCCAATATACCTAAATCCCAGGTAGTATCAGGAGTATACTCCCTAAACCCTAAATCCTAAACCCTAAACCCCAAACCCTAAAGGGCCCAAAGTGCATAGTAGGAAGCCAAGGTGCCTTCGATTAGAGTTCAGGGTTTAGAGTTTCGGGTTTAGGGTTTAGATTTTAGGGTTTAGGGTCTGGAGTTTCGGGTTTAGGGTTTAGATTTTTGGGTTTAGATTTTATGGTTTATAGAGTTTAGGGTTTAGGGTTTAGACTTTAGAGTTTAGAGTTTAGATTTTGGGGTTTAGATTTTAGGGTTTAGAGTTTCGGGTTTAGGGTTTTCAGGTTTTAGGCTTTAGAGTTTCGGGTTTAGGGTTTTTAGGTTTCGGGTTGAGGGTTTAGGGTGTAGAGTTTGCCTAGGGTTTCGGGTTTAGGGTTTGGGGCCTATGGCGTCCCGTTTAGATAGTTGGACCCCAAGGGCAAGCAGCCATCCGTCAGGCGTAGAAATATCCGCCGCCCACCCTGGACCTCTGAACGTGCAGGTTGAGTTCTTTTTGGGATCTGATTTAGGGCTTAGGCTTTGGGGTTTTAGGGTTTAGGGTTTAGGGATTTAGGGTTTAGGGATTAGGGTTTAGGCTTTGGGGTTTAGGGTGTAGGGACAGATAATCCACTAAGCCCGAAACCTCTCCTGTGGCCGAAAGGTTCAATTTTTTTGGGGGGGGATTGGGAACTCAGCAATTACTGCAAAGTCCTGTAGGATCTCAGGAAAGTACCACAATTCCCAATGTAAAAGTACTTCGGTTCATACAGGATTTTTAGTACCCCGAAGCCCTAAACCCTAAGCCCAAAATCCCGAGGCTCAGAAACCCTAAGCCCCAAACCTTAAACTCAGAACGCAACCACAAACTCCAATCTGGCGGTAATCCAAAATAATGGGCTACTGAAAAACAAACTGGTAGGACATTCAGGCAGATTAGAGTATAATTGTGGGCTCTTAACCTTGTATATATGTCCTCATAAAACCCTATACAACGGGCTTTGCAGGTACTCCCTGGCCTAGCCCTAGACGCCCAAGCCCCAATCTCTTATCTCTAAACCCTAAATCCCTGAATCCTAAATCCCCAAGCCCTAAACCCCAAACCCTAAACACCCCTAAATCCCTAAATCCCTAAACCCTAGATCCCTAAACCCTAACCATTAAACCTAATCCCTAAACCCCTTAACCCTAAAATTCTAAATCCCCAAATCCCTAGATCCTTAAACCATAAATCCCTAAACCCCTAAACCCTAAATCCCTAAACCCCTAAATATCTAAACCCTAAATCTCTAAAGCCCTGCATCCAAACCCTAGACCCCAAAATCCCTAAACCCGACACCTTTCAAACCCCTAAACCCTAAATCCCTAAACCCCAAATCCCCTATACCCTAAATCCCTAAACCCTTGATCCCCTAAAGCCTAAATCCCTAAACCCTGAATCCTTAATCCCTAAATCCCAAAAAGCCCAAAACCATCACACCCAGGTTTGGGAACTTCAGAAACCTGGCTGGCGCAGCTCGGCGGGGGTAGAATTCAGGGTCTGGGGGATTAGGGTTCAGGGTTTTAGCATTTAGGTTTAGGGGTTTAGGGTTTAGCGATTTGGGGTGTAGGGGTTTAGGGTTTCGGAGGTTTTGGTGTTTAGGTTTTCGGGGTTTAGTGGTTTAAGGTTTAGGGGTTGAGAGTTTTGGGATTAGGGGGTTTAGGGCATAGGGGTTTTGGAGGTAAGGGGGTTTAGGGGTTTTAGGATATGAAGTTTGTTTTTTTTCAGGGTTTGGGGTTTGAGGGCTTTAGGGAGGCTAGGGTTTCAGTGTTTTGGGGTTTCAGAGTTTGAAGGTTTTGGGTTCCGGACCCTAAACCCAAAACCCTAAACCCTAAACCCTAAACGCTTAGGACTTAGAATGTGGGGAGGTTTGGAATCCGAGGGCTTTGGGTTTGTATCATTGGCCAGGATCCGGAACCTCCCTCTCGTAACCTTAGTAAACCCTATGTGAGCCATAGTCTAGACTCCTTAAAGGGGGGTTATATAGGGGATTATATAGGGGACTACTATGGGGCTCATTAAGGGGGATACTAGGAGTTTAGACTATAGCTCATGTAACTCATGAAGCCTAAGACCTTGTTCAGGCCTTTTGGGGTTAGATCCGGCCATCAGCCAAATTGACCGCATCGCACAAAGCACCTCAGCCCGAGCGCTTCGGAATCAGTTGTGAAGCTCACGAGCTGCTTCTCAATGTTGCGCAGGCCCAGCAATTACTGTTCTTGGCCGACTTGAACAGTCCTGTACAGGCAGACTCGGTGTGGCGAGCCTTCTCCGACGTGTGGGTGATTGAAAGGCCACGCAGGGCTTCCGCCTCTCTGCGATCGAGTGGCCGGCTCTGGCACGCTACCAAGCTGCCGTCTGAATCTACTTGGGTTGGTGGTTGAAAGCTTTAAGACTCGGGCTTGGGGGTCAAGTTCTCAAGGAGCCTGCGGCTTGGCTTAGGGGCTTAGAGGTTGCGAGAGGTTGTAGCCAGAACTCGTTTAGGGTTTAGGGTTTAGGGTTTAGGGTTTAGGGTTTAGGGGCTTGCGCTGTGAGTTTTGTTTGCAGTCAGCATGCAGCATCCCCACTCAAGCCTACAGCCCAAACCCTATTCACCCTGGAAGCTTCCTCATCTGGGTTGCTGTTAAGGCACTTAAATTAAGTTACTATATTGAAAAAAAAACCCTATTATTTACTATATATACCCATTATGGTAACTTAATTGTAAACGCTAGCGCGCGCCCGCCTCGGCTGGCCGGGCTTCCCACTGTAGGAACATGTAATTATAGATATACA
>CAJNIZ010005213.1:11680-22940 GCA_905231905.1 Symbiodinium pilosum
TTCCTGAACAGCAACCCAGTCATTCTACAGCTAGTTCCTGTCTGGGATCTCGGATCGTCAGGGCACAGCAGTTTCCCAAAATGAAGCTTCCTAAAGATTTGGTGTTTGGGGCTCAGAAGGGTACATCTCCAATATGTGCGGATTCCTTCCATGCCAAAATCCTCTACGAAGACCCCCTGGTCTTGCAATCTCCTCCAGGAAATTGCTCAGGCCTGCGGTGGGCTTCTTGCATTGAAAATGTATACCGAAAGATACTGATATTTCTGAATATCTTGGGTCAGGTGGCACGGCAGTGGGGAAGCGCTTCCTTGCCTCATCTATGTCCCTTCCTTCTCCCTTTGTCTCCGCCTGCGTGGCTTCTTCATTTATCGTCTGGCACTCGCTATCTCTTGATATCTGCCCTACGTTCTCCCCTTTCCTTGCCTTGCCCTGCCTCAGTCATGTCTCCTTTCTGAGGAAAACTGACTGAAGAGACAAGACAGCAAGAGAATAGGTGGACAAAGGTGGAGAGAGTGGCTCTTGATGCCTCTTCTCTTGTCTTCTTCTCTTGTCTTCTTTGGGTGGCGTTGTCCTTTTTCTCCTCAGAGGGTGGCATTCTCGGGGCTTCTAGTTAGGAGTTACAATACACCCCCACCCCCCCCCCTCCCCCCAAATGTACTTGCCCCCAGGATTAAAAAGCTAATAAGGATTACATGGAGCTTTATAAGGCCTAATAGGGTTCTAAGTTTTTGGGGTGTAACCCCTCATTTATAGGAACCCCATGGCTAATGTAGCGTCCAAGCTTGGAGATTGAGATGGAGGACCTTGGGTGTAGGATGTAGGCTTCAGGGGTTAGGGTTCACACGGTTTAGATTGGCAAGTTAGACGCATTGTTACGGTTTTACGGTGGGTTTTAAGATTCTTGCATGACCCTTATAGACCTTGGGTATTATGGTACTACAGAATGTTAGGGTCACGCAGGAGAGTTTAGTTGTGAACAGTATATTTCATAACACAACTCCTGGCATTCCCCAAGATCAGTCCCGTCAGCTCAACCTGCTGTGAAAGGTTTCCCAGGCGATGTTTCAGGATACCTATTCGCACACATAACCTTGCACTACAATATGTCCCTCTCACATCCTCAAACCCTAAACCCTACACTCTAAAACCTAAACCCTAAACCCTCTTCCCATTGACATGCCATCCACACAGTGTGCTCTCTCTCATGTTAATTGTTGTTTTGATTTGTGTGGAGTGGTTTCACGTTATGGGGGGTTATATGGGGTTGTATAGGGATATATAGGGATGAGATAGGGGTTATATGGGGGTTATATAGGGATTGTATAAGGGTTTTATAGGGATGATGGAAAAGAAATTGGAAGCCACTATTTAGAGTTTAGTGGTTTGACATCGCACTCTTGTGTGAGACGCTCTCATTTGTTTAGCTGTCAGCCTTGGTATCTTGCAGCGTGCACTTGGCCACCTCGAACCAAACCAATTTTGGTGCTACTCAGGCTCCAGTTGTTGAAAGGCGGGGTTAGTCTTAGGAGACCCTAAACCCTAAACCCCCTAAACCCCCTAAACCCCTAAACCCTAAGTCCCTAAACCGTACACCCCAAACCTTAAGCCAAGAAACCCAAACCTCCGACCTTCGACTCCATATGTCCTATACGCTCGGATTACGAAGAAAAAAAAACCACCTAGACCCCCCAAAAGTAGGTGAAATAATAGCCCAATAACCACCCAAACTGCCCAAAGGGCCATTCTTCTACATACTTTTGGGGATCCAAGCAGTCTCAGACCCCAAAACCCTAAACCCCAAAACCCCTAAACCCAAAACCCCTAAACCCAGGTAGTCTCAAAACCCAAAAGACCATTCTTCTACATAGTTTTGCGGGGTCCAGGTAATCTCAAACCCCAACACCCAAAACCCTAACTCCTAAGACCTCCAGCCCACCTGAAACTGTGCGGCATCTTGTAAAGTCGCCTTTGTTTGCTTTGTTTAGGGTTTAGGGGTTTAGGCTTCAGGGTTTAGGGTTTGGATTTAGGGTTTAGGGTTTGGATTTAGGGTTTAGGGTTTACTTCCCAAAGCTTGCGTGGACCTTGTTTGGCTGTCTAGACAGGCCTCCAAGAACAATGCTAAACCCGAAGACCTTCAAATCCAAGCCCCGAACACGAAACCCTGAAGGTCAAACTTTGCATGCACCAGGACCTTAAACCCTAAACCCTTAATTAACCCTAAACCCTCAACTCAAGAGACCCTGAGATGAGGTTTATCATGGTACTGTTTGCGGGTACTTAGGCTAGATAGAGGGTCCTTGAGGGGTCTGGGTTAAACCCCTCGCTCCCCTTTAATCCCCCCAAAAAGGGGGTTTTAGGGTTTTTAGGGTTTAGGGTTTACGATTTAGGGTTGGAGTTTAAGGTTTAGGATTTCGTGTTTAGGGTTTAGGAACCCCAAACCCTAAACAGGTCTTGGGTCTTCAATGCCAAGGTCAGCGCGCTACAGAACCTAGGCCCGATCCGGAGCCCACTGCAGAGGTCCCTGGGCAGTTAGGGTTTTGGGATTAGGGTTTGGGGCTTAGAGTTTTGGGTTGAGCGTTTAGGGTTTAGGGATTGGGGTTTCAGTTTTGGGGTTTAGCGTTTAGAGTGTAGGGTTTAGGGATTGGGGTTTAGGATTTAGTGTCTGGGGTTTATAATAAGGGTTAGGGATTGGTGTGTGAGGCTTGTTAAGTTCTGTGGGGCTCTGGTCTAAACACTGAACTCTCAGCGCGGTCCTATAGGGGTTGAATCCTATTTGTAGAGGTGCTAGGGACACGTATAAGCGCTAAACCCGAAACCCTAAACCGCGTTTGGGGTTCAAGGTGTAGGTGACTTCTCAAAAAGCCCTGTGGGAGACATCAGGGATATGTGGGGGCAATATATATATATATATGAATACATATACACGTATATATATATATACATATGGCTTATAATTAACAGGGTTATGTTTTGTGCTTACCGTTCGAAGTTTGGGGTTTACGGGAGACATGAATGAGATGGCTGAAGGTCTGCAATATTCTGGGAAGATTTGTTGCTGACCCTGCAGCAAAATCCGCTACATAGCCTTATGATGTTCGCGGACGCACTTCGAATTCTGAGTTTGGTATGTGACACAATGCAAGAAAATTCATGCCAAAATACCGTGGTCACCCGATGTTCCTGTGCCTACAGGATCGATGTCGAAAATGGTACCTCGAAACGGCCATGCCATCGCATAGCACGAACATGCAAGGCTTCTTCAATAGTTTGATTGAGGGTGACTTTGGGCTGTTACACCGTCTGCAAAGATGTTGTACTGCAAATCCTGGTGTCTGAAATGGCGATCTTGCTTAGGCTCCGGCTTAGGGTTTATTTATGTAGCCGAGAACCTTCTAAGCCCAAAGCCTCAAACCGTGACCTAAATCCGTGACCCAAAGCCCTATATCTCCAACCCAGAACCGCCAGTAACCATGCATAACAGGTTTAGGGTTTAGGGTTAGGGTTGGACTAAATCTTGAGCCCGAGATCTTGAATCCTGAACTTATGGCCCCCCTCAAGTGGTGCGGTACATGGGGATCTTATTATGATATTTGGCAATTCCATGTCCTATCCACTTCAGGGACTACGACGCTAAGCCCCAGACCCTAAACTGCGTGGACCTATCTCTTATACATCCCAAGCGTCCAAATCCAGGCGCTATGCGGAACTTTCGAGACTCCCAAACCTGTACCAGCTATAGTCTAAACTCCTTAAAGGGGGTTGTATAGGCAATTATACAGGGTTCAGGATTCAGGGTTCTAAACTCTCTAAAGGGGGGTCATATGGGTATTATATAGGCAATTATATAGGATTCAGGGTTCTAAACTCCTTAAAGGGGCTTATATAGTCGAGTATTATACGGGTCATTAAGGACAACATTGAGGGGTGAGGTACCACAAGCCATTCAGGATACAGTACTCAAGCCGTTATTTAGTACTTAAGTTCTAAACCCTAAATCCCAAACCTCAAGCCCTAAATCCTAAACCTTAAACAGACCCTTAAAAAGTTCTGACCCTGAACCGTAAACCCTAACCCCTACACCTCTAAACCCTAAATGTATCCCCTGGCTCTGCCGGACCTACCAGGACCTCGTACCTGCGAATCAGAGGCTCGAGTAGTGGCCTGAAAAGGGGTTATAGTCCCCCTTAAGTAGATAGAATATAGGGTTTAGGGTTTGGGGTTTGGGGTTTAGGGTTTAGGTTTTGGGGTTATAGTCCCCCTTAAGTTCATAGAATATGCCTTTGGGTTTTTTGGAATAAAATCTCCATATACCTATCTATTTAAGGGGGACTATAGGTTTTAGGGTCTAGTGTTCCGGGTTTGCAGAATTGCGGACTGCTCAGGGGCTTTGCAGCGTTCCAGGGTTTACGGGGTTGGGGTGTCTAGGGTTTAGGGTTCGGAGTTCCTTTGAACCTTAACATTGGAAGGCTTTCATACCAAGACCCAAATCCCGGAACCTTAAAGCCTAGAAACCTGAAAACATTCTTATAAACCCAAACCTAGAACCGCTCTTCCGGCTGACTTCTCGCTATGTGTGTTGGTTGGGTCTTTCTCCCTCCCAGTACGGTTTGGGCTTAAGGGTTTTATTGAGGGGCCATTACAACCCCTATTCATCAGGAGGACCCCCCACCCTGTAATAGTGGCACAAAAAATCGGAATACAAGAGGACCCTAATACAATCCCTATGATCCCTTATAGTCACTATTATTTCGTGGGGGGTCCACCTATGACCTATTCCACTCATCCCTTATAGTCACTATTACTGGGTGATGGGTCGGCAACGCTTGCTGTAAAAGGGGAAGGGCCTAGGGTTTGGTGGCATTCTTCTGCCTACTGTTGAGGTCCTTTGTAGGTTGAGGACGGGTTTAGGGTTTAGGGTTTGATAGCTTAGGATTCAGGATGTAGCATGTACGATGTGAGAATGGTTTAGCTGTTCGCGGCTTGGGCCTAGAAGGGAGCTGACCGACCCCTAAACCCTAAACCCTAAACCCTAAACCGCAAACTATGTAGTTGTCCGCGCTCTACGCCCTGAAATGTACGGCTTCGGTTTAGGATTCTGGGTTCAGACTCAGAAGCCTTACTCTACATCCTAAACCCAATCCCTGTGAGCTGTAGGCTAAACAACTTGAAGCATATAGGTGAGCACTATAGGGGTTATTGAGGCGGATATTAGCAGCAGAAACAAAAGCTCATGTAGAACAAGCCGATGGTCCTTGGAGGCATCCGCGGGTATCGCCTGCCTGGCTCAAGCACGAGAAGCAGGCAACATACCGCACGGCTCAGGGTTCAGAATTGCCGTGGGGTTCATGGGATTTAGTAATGCCCTCCCGGCCCTCCCATTAAGTTCTAACATAACCCTAGAAGCCCAGTTACCTATATATTGGGTTCCTGTCCTTGGTTCCCTATACCCTAAGCATTAAAATCACCCAAAAACCTTGTATAGTATGGTCTTTGGGCCCAAATTCCTTCAAATATGAAACCTTAGATGCTTAGGGTATATAAACCTATACTATCCATAACCCAACAACCTACTATATGGGTACCTGGGCTTCTAGGGTACTGAATGCGGAGCATTTTACGTTGGCTCCGAAGCACTACAATTAGGTTTTAGGGTTTAGGGTTTAGGGTTTTACCATTGTTGGGCTGTATAGGGCGGTGCCAGGCATCCTCCATCGACAGTATCAGGGAGGTTGGATGTTGCAACTTGGGGAGATCGGCATTATCACCCTAGGGTTCGAATCTCGCATCGTGGGGTGGGGTTGGTTCCTAAACCCTGAACCCTACCCAAACCCCAAAAGTATGTAAAATAATAGTCCTAAACCCATGATAACAGCCATAAAGGCAATTATTTTACATACTTTTGGGGTCCAGGTAATCCCTAAACCCTATCGGCCTTATTCAGGAAAACCCTAAGAAGAGAGCTGGCCTCGGCTTTCAAAGGTGTGAGGACTCAGGGTGTAGGATCCCAAGCCCCCAAGAGCTACAAACTCCTAATAAGGTTTAGGGTTTAGGGCTTCAGGTTGAGGGCTTAGGGTTAGAGTTTAGGGCTTAGGGCTTCAGGTTTAGGGCTTAGCGTTTAGGGTTTAGGGCTTAGGGCTCCAGGTTTAGGGCTTAGCGTTTAGGGTTTAGGGTGTAGGGTACCCTGAACCCTAGCTGGACCTAAAAATCAACCGAGACAATAGCCCAACAGCGCCGAAAAACTAGCCAATACTGTTAAAGTTACACAGGCCTAAGGTCTGCTCCTTGGGACTTAGCTTGGACCTTAGACCCTTAAACCTGTGGGATCTTTCGGGGCTCATAATTGGATGAGTACAATAAAAAGTACGTGAAAAAGTACCCATGTACTTGACCGTAAACGCTAAGCCCTTAGACCCCAAACAGCGTTGGCCCAGCTTTTCGTTTGAAGTTGGACAAGTTGAACACCGAGCGCATTATGAACATGCAAGGGCCTTATTTTTCAGGATCCCCCCAAACGCTGAAGGTCTTTGGGGTCAAAGTGAAACTGAGGATCTTAGGCATAAGCCCCAATTACAACTTAAACTCCGAGAACCTAACTCTAATCCGTTGCTTGTTGCTGTTGCCGTTTGACTGGAAACGCAGGTTCTTCGCTTCTACGCCTTCTTCCAGGTGAAGCTAGGGTTTAGGGCTGGAGGTCTAGGTATAGGGTTCAGTGCCTGAAGGGTTAATGGGGCCTTTGAGTTTATGTCTCGTGGTGCCTAGAATGCCCTGAGACCTTAATTCTCAAACCCTAACCCAAATCAAGCCCTAAACTCTAGTTCCTAAACCCCAAACTCCAAACCCAAATTCCTAAACCCCCCAAAAAATCCGAACCCTAAACCCTAGTTCCTAAACTCTGAACCCAACACTCCAAACCCTAAACCCTAATGCCTAAACCCAAAACGCAAAACTCCACACCCTAAATCCTAAAGTCCTAAACCCGGAACCCTAAATCCAAGGAGACGGAGCCCCTAGGGTTTAGGGTTTGGGGTTTAAAGTTTAGGGTTTCGGGGTTTAGGTTTAGGGTTCAAAAGTTTAGGGTTAAGGGTTTACGGTTTGAAGTTTTGGGTTTAGGGTTTAGGATTGTGGGTTTCAAGTTTAGGGTTTAGGGGTTCAAAGTTTAGGGTTGCGCGTTCAGGGTTTGGGGTTTAACGTGTAGGGTTCAGGGGTTAGGGTCCGATAACCCCCCACCCACAAAAGCTGAACATTCCAAGCATGATATTCTGGCAATAACTTGGCGAAGCCCTAAACTTTCCTAAGCCCTAAATAGTAGCTTCCATTTTCTTTTCCAGCATCCCTATATTCCCTACATATACTGAATATTCTGGCAATAACTTGGCAATAGAGAAGTCCTGCACCACCGGATCTGCTCCATACACCCAGTCATTGCAGCATTTCTTGGATCTAAAGTGATGCAACTCCTCCTCCTAAACGAGCTGATCGCGGAAGATAACGAGGTGGCCAAAGCCATTGAGTTCCACGATGAGGTGGAAGCTTTCGCCGTCAAGGTGATGCAGGCGCTAAAGGATGCGCAAACTTCAAAAGCAGCAGCCATCTTAGACTGGAAAGGCTGCGAGTTGGATTTGACAAGGAGCGGAATCGACAGCTTGTCGAATTTGACGGACAGAGAATATCTTTGCGCAGATGCTAGGGTTATTATTTTACATACTTTTGGGGTTTACCAGGACCCTCCTAGTACCCTTAGTTGGGGATATATGGTCCCTAATAATGGGTACTTAGGCCCTAATAGAGGGTAGGAGGAGGGTCTAGGTAGGTAGACCCTAAAACCTAAACTATGGTGGGAATGATGACATCTAAGTTTGAGAGCTCTGAGGTTGAGGCAGCTGCCGCAGTCCCTTGAGTCTAAACCCTGAACCCCGAAGGGTTTAAGGTTTGGGGTTTACCTAAACCCAGAAGTATGTAACATAATAGCCCTAAACCCATAATAACAGCCATAAAGGCCATTCTTTTACATACTTTTGGGGTCCAGGTAAACCCTAAACTCTAAAGCCCGAAATCCTAAGCCCGAAGCCCTAAACCCTATATGAGCAACGGTCAATACTCGCCTATTAGGCACGAAGAGAAGGAATGCCGTGAGATGTAGGAATCGCGCAAAAAGCCCCAAAAGCGATAGGACCCGCCGCAAAAGCGGTACCCCGCAAACTAAGACGTAAGCATGACTGGGCTTTGGCTGAACCCCTCAAAAGCAACACCGTTGCATGTATCCTACGCCAAAACCCCCAAAAGCGATAGAACCCCCCCAAATTGTCCATGGCATCGGATTATACAAGGAGTTTTGGCGAACGCTCATTTAGTAGTTTCCATTTATTTTCATTTTCCATTATCCCAAAATGGTAGTTTCCCCAAATAGGGGGACCCCAATATAGACCCCAAAATACTATAATCCTTATTATTCAGACCCCCAAAGTGTACCCCTAATTTTGGGAAACCCCCAAATAACCCCAATATCCCTGAATCCCGTGTAAGTTCCAGGTAAGGTACTTCACCTGACAGGCCTGATGTAGAAGCCGAAATAACTCCGGAAATTCTGGTTCTCTATTCCTTGTATAATTCCCCTAAGCATCTAAGGTTTCATATTTGAAGGAATTTGGGCCCAAAGACCATACTACATAAGGTTTTTGGTTGATTTTGATGCATTTTTTCTGCTATGCGGTACCCCAAGTGGACCTCAAATTACTAACTGATAAATTATGGGTAACTCTTTATGCCTCTAGAGTCCTCCAAAATGTCAGTCCCGTCTGGTGGTGGACAACAATCCTGCATGACCGCTATGGTTTAGAGTTTTTGGCATACTATGGCGGACCCTACTTAAGTCCTAGACCACCGCAATCCCAAGCGCTTAGGTATACGGGGTCACGTAGGATTTTGTCCATTTCGCTGCTCAGGCTCCATTTGAGGAGCTTCCCTAAGTCCCGCAAGATCCTGAAACCTAAATCCCAAACCTCAACCTTAGACCCTAACCCCTAAGCCTTAATCCCTAAACTCTAAACCGTAAAGCCTAAAACCCAAAAACCTAAACCAGGAACCCTGAACCCTAAATTCAAAACCCTCCAGGCAGGTAGTTGCCGCCATCTAAGCCTCATGTATCACATGAGCCTTCTGCAAGCCACATGTAAGGGGGACCCACTCTGGCAACTCCACAGCAGAAAGCTCCCTAAACCCAAATCTCTAACCCCTGAACCCTAAACCCTCATCCCAAATCCCGAAACCCGAAACACACCTGCCGGAGCGACACGTGACCATACCCTCATTCCCAAGTCTGAACATGTTACCTGCATTACTTGAGGAGGATGATATCCAAAACCCTTAATTCTTAACCCTAGGGCAAGCCTCCTGGTGAAGGAGACTGTCACTGAGAGGGCAGATGAAAACTGCCGCAAGCGCCATGTGATCATCATGTCCCTGGGCTTTATTCAGGGCTCAAGGTTCATAGTTTCAGGCTTAGGGTTTAAAGATTACCTAAACCCAAAAATGTGTAGAATAATAGCCCTAAACCCATAGTAACAGCCATAAAGGCCATTATTTTACATACTTTTTGGGTCCAGGTAGAGTTTAAGGTTCAGGGTTTAGGGTTTAAGGTTCAGAGTTTAATGTCAAGGCTTCCAGTTGACGTTTGGGATTCTTTGGGGGGATCCAGCCCTCAAGGTTCAGGATGTACGTGAATTTTGAGGCTTGGTAGTGGTGTTGAGCACTATTTGAGGGCACATGGAAAGTTACCCAGTGCGGCAACAAGTCCACTGGAACAGGTCAAAAATGAAGTTGTCCTGGGGACATTTCCGTTTCAAGCTAGTGATGAAGCTCCAGGCACGGAAGTGTAGGGCGTTTAGGGTTTAAGGTCATTTGTTCTGGGAAGTTTGGATGGCAACGCATTGCCTTGATATCTGTTCTAAGCAACTGAAATGCAAGTTTTGATAGAGAGTTTAGGGTTTAGGGTTTGCGCCCTTCCCAGAATGCAGAAGATCTTGGAGAGTCACGTTGCTGCTAGGGAGTTTGACTCAAGTTGAAGCAGAATTGATATATGCCGAGTAAATAACGAAGTTTCAGCTCCTTGCGAAAGCAACCCCTAATATCCAGCTAGCCACGAGGGGCGGAGAAGCTTTTTGAAACAAGAACCAACGTCTGCTTGCTTCTAGTGCCCCCCACCCCCTCCCCCAGCACACTTTATCATGTGGTGGCACTTACATAAATTGTTGAACCAGGTCACCGTTGACCATTTTCTTGTTTTGTATTGCATTAGGTTGTAAAACCTGCGACATGACTATGAAAGTTTGTTTTCAGTATTACGGTGGATGGACAAAATCCTGCATAACCCTCTGACCTAAACTTTAGGAATGTACAGTAAACCTAGGGTCATGCAGAGTCTTGTCCATCACACGTATCCCAGTATGCAACGAGAACCATGCAACCCGAAACCCTGTGTCTTTTATCGCTTCGTACATCCCTGTATTCCTATATACCTCTACATGCCCGAAATCCTATACTTCCCGATGCCTATAAGCCTAGACCCCATTTAAAGGACCTAAGGCGTACCTGAGGCCTACGTAAACTCTAAACTCTAAATCCTAAACCCCAATCCTAAAACCTGAGTCCTAACCCTAAATCCAAAACCCTAAACCTTACGTCGAACAAAAGAAAAACAGCCTGGAGGTACTACTTGGAGGATGGCACAATCAGCATGTCGGAGCCGAGAATAGAGAACTCTGGCATTGTTCAAGGCGTGGCAGAGGGGTTTTTGGGTTGAGGGTTTTAGGTCTCAGGGTTTCTGGTACAGGATTTAAGGTTTAGGGTAGCCATGGTAGGCGCAGGCGTTTAGGGTTTGGGATGTTTCGGGGTCTCCGGGTATAGGGCGCAGGGGATTACCCCAAACCCTGAACCTGGGGCTTCCGGGAGCTGAAGGTGTTAGGATCTGAGAGCACCAGGGTGTTGCAGTTGAGGGTTTTTCAGGCAGGGAATGCGGCTGGTGGGATCTTTTGTGCGTTGTATGGCTCCGTGTACAGTTTAGGGTTTAGGGTTGAGGGCTCTAAGCCCTAAACCCTAAACGGTTTAGGGTTTAGTGTTCACGAACCCAGACGAGCTCCTACAGGGGAATAGTGGCGTTGGGGAGGAGAGTGGGTTTGGCTTTTTGGGGTGTTGGAGGAGTGGGTGGGAGGCAGAAATACCCTTGCACTGGCAACTTTCAGGTTTTAGGCTTTAGGGTTTTAGG
>CAJNIZ010005213.1:27158-41260 GCA_905231905.1 Symbiodinium pilosum
GGTCCAAAGACCCAAATACTAGGGTTTTAGGGCCCAAGTACCATTGACATTAGAGTATTTGGGCCCCAAAACCCTCTCATTTTGGTTTTTGGACCTTTAAGCATATTTAGGGTTTACATCCCAAGCCCGGAGCCTGGAATACTTAACCGTGCTTCCTACCTAGACCCTGAAATGTACTTAGTTTTTGGGTTTGGTATGTTTTTTTTTGGTTAGGCCTCAAATTAGTATTACCTAAACTCCAAAACTATGTAGAGTATTAGCCCTAAACTCATAATATCAGCCATAAAGGCCATTGATGTACATACTTTTGTGTTCCAGGTACCAATAAAGTACTACATTGGAGAGTCGAGGTAAGGCTTGAAGCTACAATCCTGAACCCTGCAACCCATCAATAGGGGAAGTAGGTTTAGGGTTTAGGGTTTAGAGTTAAGGGTTTAGGATTTAGGGGAAGTAGGTTTACCTAGACCCCAAGAGTAGGTAAAAAGAATAGCCCTAAACTTCATAATAAATTCCCAAAAGGCCATTACATATTCTACATACATCTGGGGTCCAGGTAGGGTTTAGAGTTTAGGGTTTAGGGTTTGGGTACACTGCAGATGCAAACCCTTCAAGTCTGTCTAGGGCTTGCGCCGCCCGCGCCGCTTGCTCCAAATTTCAGGACGTGACAACCTGGACCTACACACAGCAAAACACCCTAGACCCAGAACACCACAAGCCATAACCCTTAGATCGAAAACCGCACTGAACACTATGCCCGAAACCCTCTTCTGCTTTCATGAAGGTAGCTTCCGCGTGATTAAAAAAAAACTTCTTCATTCTTGGGAGCCCCCAAATTCACGGAAGGTGCTCCAGCATCAATGTCACCCTACCCTAAACTGTAACCCCTAAACCCTTAACCCCTAAACCCTAAACCCTTAACCCCTTAAACCCTAACCCTTAAACCCTAGACCCTAAACCCTAAATCCTAAACCCTTAAACCCAGATTCCCAGGACCTACCATATCTGTGGCTGCGATCGCTTTACTCGCTGGTACTTCAACGAGAAGGGCATGGATGTTGGCGAGGACGAGGAGGCAGAATTTGTAAGTTGCTTTAGGGTTCAGGGTTTAGGGTTTAAGGGTTTAGGGGTTTTGGGTTTAGGGGTTCAGGGTTTAGGGTTTAGGGGGTAAGTTGCTTCGCGCATATCATCAGAAGGACTCGGATTTTCCTAGACAATACTTTTGGGGTCCTAGGGTTGGGTAGAGTTGTAGGATTTAGGTTGTAGGGTTAAGGGCTTGGTTTTTTTTAGGGTTTGGGGTTTATTTTTAGGCTTTAGGGAGCAAAGAGTGGGAGGAGTGCAGGGGTAATGGTTTAGTGTTTAAAATTTTGGGGTTTGTGGGGCTAGGGTTTTGGGGTTGAGGGTCTCAGGGATTTAAGGTTCTGAGCTTATCTTCTTTCGGGCCAAGTGGCCTCACCCAACCCCACAGGGGTTGGGATTTAGGGGTTAAGGGTTTAGTGGTTTAGGGTGTGGGGGTCTAGGGTTTAGGGGTTTAAGGGTGCGTAGAAAATCATGGCAACATGGGCTTTGGCATTTTTCAGTTCTGGCCTGTTCGTTTACAGCCAGCCAATACTCTGAACACACCGGACATAAACCCTAAACCACTAAACCCCTAAATCCTAAACCCTAAACCGGCCCTCAACCCTAAACCCCTAAATCCTAAACTTATAAACCCTAAACCGCCCCAAACTTTAAACCCTAAACCCTCAGACTTGAATCCTACGCCCTATAGCTGGTTTAGGGTCATAGGTTTTTGGGTTTGGGGGCTGAAAAGCATGTTCCGTGTTAAGAAAACATAAGCCCAAATATGGAGTATGTCACAAGCCTAACAACCTAGCAGTAACAGACAAGTAGCTTAGATGCCTCAAGAACTGCAATAAGGGTTTGGGGTACAGTATACAATACTTTGAAAAATCAAAGACTTTAAGTTTGTACCCTTAATGTTTGTGCCCCTAAGTTTTGGGTCCCAAATACCCTTATTGAGGGCCATATTCCATAATTTGGGGACCCAAACCCAAGGGTACAAACCTAAGGGTACAAAGGACAACTCCCTGAAAAAAGCCTCAGGGATCATCTTGGCACGTTGCGTAGACAGGTTTCCGAAACGCTTAAAAATCAATCCTGAACCCTAAGCCCTAAACCCTAAATGCTAAACCGTAACCAACCCGCCTGCCTAAAGCTTAAGCTACAATCAAACCTACCTGAACCCCAAAAGTATGTAGAATAATGGCCCTTTGGGCTGTTATTCAAGGTTTTGGGCTATTATTTTACATACTTTTGGGGTTTAGGTAGACCCCAAACCTTCAACCCTACACCCACAGCAAGGATATCCCAAAAACAATCCAGCTTAGAACCCTAAACCTTGAACCCTAAACCCTAAAGCCTAAACCCTTAAACCTTGAACCATGTCTCCTTCGAAGGTGTTGGATGATGACTGGCACAAGTCATACAAGTTGCGGAGATTTGGCAGTACCTAAACACCCAAAAGTATGTAAAATGATAGCCCTAAACCCCCACCAATAGCCATAAAGGCCATTATTTTACATACTTTTGGGGTCCAGGTAATGGTTTTGGATTTCGCGCTCGGGGTCTAAGATTCGGGGTTGAGGGTTCGGGTTCAAGGTTTAAGGTTGATGGTCTGGGGTTTCGCGTTTAAGGTTGATTTTGTGGTGTAAGGTTCAGGGGTTGGATGGTCGGATAAACAACGTAACGTGGAATTTGAAGCCGGAATAGCCAGAAAACATTATTCCTCAAGAGCCCCTGTTTAAGTATACCATCATTACACTGTGCGCCAAAGCTTTGTTTTTTAGGCCCCTGGATTGTTCCCTAAGCCCTAAACCTTAAGCCTTAAACCCTAGACCCTAAACCCTTAAGACCCTAAACCGTAATTATACCCTCAACCCTAAACCCAATGGAGAGTCCCCAATGGCCAGGCACCCACTCCCAGACCTACGAACCCCGCACGTTGTGGTTTTAGATCTGAAAGGTTGTGGGATTTAGGGTTTAGGGTGTAGGATTTGGGGTTTAGGATGTAGGGTTTAGGGTTTGGGGTTTGGTGTTTAGGGTTTAGGGTGTATGCAATCGGTCATGTGACAATCCGGACGCTGATCACTTGTGGCCTAACTAGCAGTATATACATTGATGAATCTGCATGGCTTGTGCCGGGCCTTGCACCTGTAGGGGGTTTAGGGGGGGACTTAGGGTTCAGTAGCTGGGTAGCTGCCCTTTCTCTGGGGTTCCTGAAGCATCTTTATAATCTTCGTTTGGCCTTGGGAACTCAGCAGTTATGCCCTTTGCATCCTAAGCCAATGCAATAATAAAAGGGTTTTGGTAACCCCGACCCTCAAAATTAGGACCATATAACCATCATATGATAGATAGGGTCCTAATTTTGGGGGTTGGGGTTACCAAAATCCTTTATCAATGCAAAGGAAGTGCGCAGAACGAGGGGCATTGCCTTCTTCAAAGTTTGCGCACGACCAGAAGACGATTGGGCAGCCCCTAGATTGCCTGTTCGAGGGAATTTCTGAAGGGGTTTAAGGTATTAGCCTCAGGGGTTGAGGGATCATAAGATCCAGGGTTTTAGGGTTCTGGGTGTGCAGCGTTTTAGGTTATAGAGGTTTGGGTGTTCAGGGCTCAGGGTAGGGGATAACTTTGGGTTTCAGAAATCACTGGGGTTCTATCAGTGTCACGGGGCTGGGAGCGATAGTTTAGGGTCTAGGGTTTGCATTCCAAAAGGGTTTGGGGTTTAGGGTTGGACTGTAGGGTGTTTGAGGGCTTCAGTATCTCATTGAGTTCTGGAGGGTCGGCGCTTGTAGACCAGATTCACACCGGATACCCATCTCCATCTTCCTCAGGATCTATTGCAACAAGGCTTCCGTCCCCAGACCTCCTCCAACCTCAAACCCCTAAACCCCTAAACCCCCAAAACCCTAAACTCCATCCCATTCAAGATTTGCAATGCTGACTCATCTGCCAATGTTTGGGTAATGAGTCTTGCCCTGAGGCTCCTAGGACTATTTTGGGTTTTCTGGGCAGTGTTTGGGTTTTGGGGACCTAAGGTTTCTTCCGTAGCCAATAGGTTCATGCGCGTGTATAGGATGTCCCACGCGACGACGCTGGGGGAATGCTACCAACAACGAAGCGCTTTAACCTTTTTCGGCTTCCTTTTTTGGGTCTGTATCATACAGTGTAAACTTTTTTAGGCCTGGTTATGGGGAAGAGAGGTGTAGGATCCAATTATGAAGGATCAAGAGCCTGAGGGTTGGCTAGAATGGAGAATCAAAGGGAAAATCAAATAGAAAGTGAGGTTATATCGTGCTTCATGAGGGTTCTATGATAAGAGGATTTAGGTAGTCCCAATCCCCCAAAAGCGGGAATCTATATGTCCTTCACATGACGACAACAGGGTCCTGATATCTTGCCGGGTGGAATTACCAGCATCCTTTCATTCTCTTACTTGTGGATAACGTGGAATGAGGGAATGGATCCTTATAGAAGCCACTCTATAATCCCCAACAACATGGTAGCGTGCACTTTCTTTTCCGTTCTTGCTTTTTCATTCCATGCTAGCCAGAGGTAAGATATGAATGTATATAGGCCACTATCTGAACCCCAGTTTCCATGTTGTCGTTTTCATTTCCATGTGATTCTCCATCATTGGGGTGATATCCCCACACCCGAAACCTTATATCCTAAGCCGCAAACTCTGCATTCCCTAAACCTAAACCCTAAACCCCAAATCTTGCCCTAACAAACCCCGAAACAAACCCTGAACCCTTGGCAGCCTAGATCCTCTATTCTCAATCCCAGATCCTGGGCCATAGAGCCTAGGTTTTAGGGTTTAGGGTTTACGGTTTAGGGTTTAGGGTTAAGGGTTTAGGGTATAGGTTTTAGGGTTTAGGGTATAGGGTTTAGGGTATAGGGTTTAGGGTCTACTACATCCTACGCCTTGAGCCCCCAAACCTTCAACCGCTATGTCCCGATCCGCGCTTCACAATCGTGCACAGGACCGGTTGTAGTGGTACAGCGCTACTACCACACCAAATATGTGCCGCTCATACGGTCGGAGAAGGATCCAATCAAAACCTAGACCCCAAACCCTAAACCAATAAGCTTTAAGCCCCAACCCTTATCCCCAAACCCTAGACCTTAAACCCTAAACCTTCAGTACCCTCAGTACCAGTTGGATAATAGTTTTAATATGGTTATATATAGCCCTTAATAGGACCCCTAATATAGACTGTTACTGGGAGGGGGCAGTACAAAACCTAAACCTCTAAACCCTTAACCCTAAACTCTAAACCCCTAAACCCTAAACCCCTAACCCCTAAAGATGTCCCAAACAATAAGCGTTAAGCCCCCAACCTTCATCCCTAAACCCTAAACCAATTTGTTCATGTCCTACTTGGAGGTTCATTGTACTTATAACCTACTTAGTAATTGTAGTTATAACCCAATTACAAATCCCATAACCACAGTTACCCTAGATATAATTTGGTTATAACTACAGTTACTAAGTAGGTTATAAGTACAATGAACCTCCAAGTATCACAAGGTTTCAGATGGGGGCTCCCCCGGTCTCCCAGAAGCTGACTCAGTTTGTCTTAAATGCCCGGACCTCTGCTGATTGATTTTCTAAGTTTAGGGATTGAGCTTTAGGGTATAAGGTGCAGGGTCTGGAGTTACAGGTTTGGAGTTAAGGGTTTAAGGCTTAAGATTTACGGTTTAGGGTTGGGCGCGGGGTGACCTGAATATCTTTTTGGAGTGTTCCAGGGCAGATTCAGTTTCAGCTTTAGGGTTTAGGGTTCAGGGTTTGGACGATGGAGTTTGTGGGATTGAGGTGTGTGGGGTCATAGGTTTAGCGGGGTTGAGTGGCAATGTAGACGTTTTTGAGAGTGTGGGTCTTCTTATGTGTCTACTGTTTCCAGTGTAATAGGATGATGGCGTCGGAGTTAAGGGTAGTATGATGATGATGATGATGATGATGATGGTGGTGACCAGAAGAGTGAGCCCGCATTTTCGTTTCTAACTTAGACTTTTCTTTCTTGCTCTGCAGGCGCCTTACAACACCAAAATCCAAAACCTGTAGCTAAAATGGCGCCACAGAGCACATGGCATAATTTTTGCAAGGCTCCAGGCCAAACTGATATCTTATTGTAGACTGTAGGGGTTTAGGATTCAGGGTGTAAGGTTTAAGGGAGAGCCTTTCCCTAACTCTATGCTGACCTACAAATCCAGTCCAGATTTAAGGGGTACTTAGGGTCCCTAAACGCTGAACCCTAAACCGTAGACCTTGAACCCCAAACCCTAATCCCTGAAGCCAAACCTTAAGACCCCAAACCCTAAATTCTAAACCCCTAAACTGCAGGCTAACGCAGGGCTTTAGTATCCACAGTGGTGAATTATTTCTCGTCCCCAGAACGGTTCCGAGTCTTCGGGGATGGAACTCAAATTTGGAGAAGGTCTGGCTTAGGATTCAGGATTGGTAATATATGGGATAATGGAAAAATAGAAACTACAAAGATTCTAAGGGTTATATAGGGATTGTATAGGGTATATATTGGGGTTATATAGGGTAACGGAAAAGAAGATGCAAGCTACTATTTAGGGTGTAGGTTGAGGATTTAGGGATTTAGGGTTTTAGGGCCTGAGGTTTAGGTTTTAGAGTCTGAGGTTTGGGGTTAAGGGTTTGGGGTTAGGGTTGGGGGGTCTAGGGTTTAGGACAAGAAAAATCATTGTAGGGTGCCTTTGGGCCTCCATGTGAGCTATAGTCAAAACTTCTAGATCCCCATTAATAACCCAAACAATATTCCCCTTTATAATCCACTCTATAACCCCTTGAAGGCGTTAAGACCCCAAACCCTAGACCCTAATCCCTGAACCCTAACAAAACACTACACCCTGTACAATCCCCCAAAAACCCCCTTGAAGGAGTTTGGACTATAGCTCATGTTAGTTTTCGAGAGAGTGGGGTTTCAGTTCGCCAGGCGCAACAAGGATGCCAACTGCCGAAAGTCGTAGAGCGTCTAGAGGGTTTCGGGTTAGAGTTTAGGGTAGGTATAAGCTTTTTATGGTTAGGGTTTAGGGTTTAGGGCTTAGGGCCTAGGGTTTAACTTAGGGTTTAAGGTTCAGTGCTTAGGGTTTAGGGTAGGGTTTAGGGTTCAGTGTGGGGTTTAAGATTTGGGGCTTGTGGTTGATGGTGCCGTGCTAGAGCTTGGGCTTCATCGTCTATGGGGTATAGGGGTTTACGCTTTAGGGATTTAGGGGCTTAGGGTTTAGGGTTTAGGGTTTAGGCGTATGTAAAATGCATGAAGCGTCTAAAGCCCTAAACCTTCATGCCCTACCCACAGCTAAATTTTTACCCCTTGCCTCAGCAGGAGTAGTTTTGAACGTAATTTCTTAATTTCTATTATCCTTCATCCCTGCAATATTTATAAAGCCAGAAAACTTTTTTCGTGCCCCAAACCAATCCCAGTCAGGGGAACGCAGGCAGAACTACACATTAACATGTTTAAGCTTCAGAAAGGTCGAAGGAAAAGGAGTCAGAGGTTAAGTCCAAATCCAGAAATGCAAGCCCTTCACCCAAATCCTGTACCCTAAGCTGACAAGAGTTTTGGAAGTCAGGAGAAAACCATGCACCAAAGTCCCCTAGACCCTAAATCCTGAATTCTTAACCGCTGGAGGACAGGAAGGTGCTACGCTTCAAGGGGTACTGGGACGACACCACACTCTATGGAGTCCCTGGTGCTGCATATACGGGATTTAGGTTTTCGGGTTTAGGGTTTTGAATGTGCGCTTGGAGGTTTGCGGCTAGCTATAAGTCGGGTGTTGAATACCGCCAGGGATGGCTGTGAGCGAAATGGCGGTTCTAAGCATGATTCTTGTTTCTGGCTCTCTGGCTCAGTTCATCCCCAAAACAAACTCCACAAACAAGCTTGGAGGGCTGAAGGTCATATGAATAACGCCTAAGCCCCACAGAGTCTTCGTGCTTAAGGGCATCCCACACGAGTGCAGCTCGACCTTTCGAGAACTTTGCGCAGGTTTGAGTTGTCACAATCGGAGTTCTTCCGATGTTGTATAACAAGTTTTGATGAAGTTGTGGTTTCGGAGGATTGTGGGAGTTTGGGCGTATGGTTTTCCAGGAATGAATGCACGGATCCTGGCAGTCGGTCCCTATGCAATCCCCAACCACTGTCGTAGTTTGCATTCGGTTTTCCATTCCCTCATTCCCTACCAGAGGCAAGTAGGTAGGTCTTTGACTCCGCTTTTCGAATCGTCGGAACCACTTCAAATCCTTCACCCTGAACCACTAGCATAAGGGCTGCTGCCCTCTCCCAAACCAACATGGACATGTATTCTTCCGCCATTTTCACTAGTCTATATAGGTTTTATTTTCAGGTTCCGTGTGAGTAAGGGGAGGGTAACACAAGCTTTCTTGCTTTTAACATACTATATAATAAAGTACACCCTGCATTCTGCGCAGCCATGCCTGGTAGAATTCCCTCAGCCTTGAAAAACCTGGATCCTAAACCCAAACTTCCAAGCCCGACACCAAAAGCCCTGGCGCTACGCCCTACATCCCAAACCCTAGCCAATCTGAATAAGCCGGCCCACTGCTAGCTGTCACGCACCCTCAGCTGCCAAACCCAGGATCTTGCAGGTACTGGTGCCTAAGGGTTCAGGGTTTAGGTTTTAGGGTTTAGGGCTTAGGGTTAGGGCTTAGGGTTTAGGGCTTCGGGTTTAGGGTTTAGGGCTTAGGGAGTGGTTCCATTCAAGAAGGGTTACAGAGATGGTAGGGTCAGGATTTAGGGCTTTCGGTGCTTGATGGAGAGTAGGGGAGTGGATCCCTAAAACCCCCTAAGGGGTTTAGAAGTTTAGGGTTTTAGGGTTTAGGGCTTAGGGTTTAGGGGTTTAGGGTTTAGGGTTTAAAGGGGTTTAGGGTCTAGGGTATGAGGGGTTTAGCGTTTAGGGCTTACAGTTAAGGGTTTAGGGTATAAGGGGTTTAGGGTTTAGGGCTTAGGGTTTGGGGCACTGGTACCCAGATTCCCTCCCCCACCCTCGCTCAAGCACCTGCAAGCGCATGTAAAAGTAGGGTCAAATCATAGTAATAGTAGGAATTAGATAGACAAGTCATGGGGAGCTCAGTCCTGCCCATTGAGTCATAGGAAAAGTAATAAGAGTACTAGTCATAGTAATAATAGGATCAATACTATAGTGCTGGTAAGAACAGTTAGGCACGAATCTACTTCAACATCCACTACTACCTGGCGGACAATACCATGGAGTTCAACGAGGCAGCGGCCAGTTCAGTAAGATTACAGGGACTTTTTTGGGAACCCCAAACAGGGAACCCTAAGAATATAATAGGAATATAGTATAATATAAGGACCATGGTATGTATATTCAGTAAGATCATGATTCTGAGGTTGGTGGTCTGTCGGATAAAGGGTTTAGGGGTAGGGTTAAGGGTTCAGGGGTAGGGTTTAGGGTTTAGGGTTTAGGGTTTTAGGGTTTGAGCCTTAGGATGTAGGATCCGACTTCGTCTACACTCCCCGCCGCGACCAGCAGGACTGCTGGTAAAAGATACAAGAATGACCGACTTCATGCACCAATTAAGCTACCACCTGTTATTCACGCGGTAATGCTGGCGGACAAACAGGAGTTCCAGAAAAGTGCCCTGCTAGAATCCCTAAGACGGATCCCCGTATGCTCCGGACTGCCCTTGTGTTTCCGTAAGGTCACTAAGTGTACCCCCTCATTCTGGCAAACTTTCCTATTCGAAGCAACAGTTGACCATCACGATTTGAGCTCTATTGACATGGAGTTGCTCAAAACGAGGGGCCTCGACTCCAGAAAGCAGTGTACTGCTCTGAGAAATTTCCATACTGTTAATACCTGAATGTGCAGGATTTGAGCCACGCTCGGTTGACGTTAAACATCCTGCATGACCCTTGGTAGCCCATTCCTTGGAAATTCTGACGCTTTAGTATACTAGGGTCACGCAGGAGTTTTTATATAGCCCCCTCATGCTGCCGCCCCTGATTGTACAGATAGTTGAAGTTAATGAAGGTTAGTTAAGAGGGCAACAAAGAGGGGCAGTATGCGGGTGGCGGTCAGGGAACCACCCTAAACCCACACCCAATATGCTCCCCTAAATTAGTAAAGCTCCCCTAAATTAGTAAAGAACCCCTAGACTAGTACGCCCAATAAGCCTTCAAAAGCCTTAAAGCCTCTAATAAGGCCTTATGTTGTGGGGGCAAGGACCTTCAACCCTAACCCTAAACCCTAAACCCTAAACCCTAACCCTAAACCCTAAACCCCTAACATCATGTGGCAGGCTCATTGTCGGAACTCGGGACGCTACCCTGCTCCTGTCGCCCGGTCAAGCTCAACCTGGACCCCAAAAGTATGTAAACTAATGGCCTTTATGGCTGGTAATATGGGTTTAGGGCTATTATCTTTTCATACGTATGGGTTTAGCAAGAGGTTTAGTGTTACCTTTCTCCACCGAATCAACATGGAGCTGCTATTAGCAGGGGTACATTAAGCCCTAAACTCCAAAACCCTAAACCCTAAACCCCAAACCCTAAACCCTAAGCCGTAATCCCTATAAACCCAGGGATGTGCAGGCATATGGGATGAAGAGACTGCGGCTTAGGGTTTGGGATGCCAGGGTTCAGAGAATTCGGGCTTACTTTCTGGGATTTCCCCCCGTGTGATTTAGGGGTTTAGGGCTTAGGGTGGGTTTAGGGTTTGGGGATTAGGGCTTTACTCTCCCCATACGAACAAAGGTATTTCGGGATTATGTGGGTGGTTGTCAAAATTATGGTCCCTTCTTGGCATCCCTATTAGAGTACGGCACCTAATAATTAGGGTACCCGAAAAGGGACCATAATTTCAACAACCACCCATGTAGGGGTTTGTACAGGGATGTATAGGACCTGGGGTAGAACTCCCCCCAAAATGACATGGTCCCGTTTTCACAGCATGGGCTTCTTTTTGGGATTCCATGTTTGGGGTTTAAAGTCTAGGGATTAGGGTTCCGTGTTTAGGGTGTAGGGATTAGGGTTTTGGGGTATGAAAATTGGGATCAGCTTGCGGGGGACCAGTGTTCGAAGCTTAATTTCCCGGTTCAAGTCCTTGTGCAGTTCTACAAGTCCCTCTTTCTGTTATTAGGACACTGCACAGCGAAAAAGAGACACAGGGAGTGTGGGTCTATAGGACGGGGGGGCGGAGGGAGTAGCAATGAGCAGGTCACCTACCACTTGTAAAAATCCAACTTCGAATGCCCAACGTCCTTGAACCCGAAACCTTAAGCCTTAATCTCAAAGCCTTAACTCCTTGAACCCTGAACCCTAAATTCGAAGTTCCCGATGGCCAAACCTTCCACCTTAAACGCCGCCCGATCCCTAAACCTCCCTAAATCCGGAACCCTCAGCTTGAAGCTACAGCTCTTGTACCCTGAGCCGTGCCCGAAAATTATCTAGGGAACCAAAAACCTTATGTGAGCTATAGTCTAAACTCCCTAAAGGGGGATATATAGGGGATTATATAGGGGACTACTATAGGGGTGATTAAGGGGGATACTAGGAGTTTAGATTATGGCTTACGTGTCCCTATACCCCTTTTGTAATGCCTCACCCTACCACCGGAAAGCTAAGATCTTCTTCAAGCGCGGCGTGCTAAAGAAGAAGAACGTTGCACACTGCCGCTAGACTGTCATTCAGGGTTTAGGGGTTCACGGTTAGGTAGGGAAACAACATTCTATTATCAGGTCATATCCTACAGACCTTTGTAATTAATATTTCATAACACCAGTGTTGCGCAATGTATCTACTTAGGGCAGAGGTTCAAGGTTTCAGGTCCAGAGCTACAGGCTGAAGGCTCGTGATCTATCATCCGTAGAAGCCCACGCGTGTACACAACCGGTGGTCGCTCAAAAGCCTTGGCATAAGAGCTGCTGTCAATATAAGGCTCATTAAGTAACCCCGAACACTGGACATAGGGGTCCCTCTTGTAGCTTAGTATAGTTCCTAACATAACCGCAATAGTACACCATGTCCAGTCATTACCTGGGAAAATGTTGACTGTAACTCATGAACCTCGCTTGAAAGCCTAGGAACCACTCCTTTAGGGATTAGGGCTTAGGAATTTAGATGGAGTGAGGGGTGTGTGGGTGTGGGTGTGGGTGTGAGAGGAAATTGTAGGCAATTCTAAAACCCTTCGCCACGCACTCTAAGCCCAAAAACTCTGAACCATAATCCCTAAACCCTAAACCCTAAACCCTAAATTTCCAAAGCCCTAAACCCGAGGAGCCTGAAACCCCAAGATCCTAGCTGTTTCCTGGATGCCCTCGACAACTCTAGACCCTAGACCCCGAACCCTCAACCCTCAAACCCTATATCCCGAAACCGTAAACCCCTAAGACTTTCAAATTCTGAGCCCAAAACCCTAAAACCCAAAACCCTAAAACCCAAAACCTTAAACCCTAAAACCACCCCCCACAATCACCAAGAGCTTTCGAGGCGTCCCCGCCATGTTATCCGATGAATCGGGATTCTACCGGCCAGAGGAGCATCTGAAGCTGTGGTGGGGTTTGGGGTTTTGGGGGGTTTGGGGGTTTGGGGGTTAGGGGTTCGGGGGTTAGGGTTTAGGGTTTAAGGTTGAGGCGGTTAGGTGGTTAGGGATTTAGGGTTTATAAGTTTAGAGTTTAGGGTTTGGGGGTTAGGATTTGGGCGCTTTGGGTCCGGGCTTTAGCATAGAGTGTAGAGTTTAGGGATTCGGGGGTTGTGTAGGTTGTTCTTTTGAATTTCTATGCATCCGGAAGAGCGTTGAGTTTCTGCATTGGGCGACCCCTGCAATCAGAACCGCTCTTTTTATGCATATGAGCTACAGTCTCAATTCTTTCAAGGTGGGTTATATAGGGGGTTGTTTAGGGGACTACTATAGGGGTTCTTCAGGGGGATAATACGTGTTTAGACTATAATTATAGCTCATATGAAAGGGTACCTGGATTCGAAACGTTACAGGAAGGGCTTCCTGCTTACATATTATACATACACGAATCCCATTAACTACAACTTATGGGGCAAATAACCATGCCTATCCACCTTATGGCCCGCTTGTAAGCCAATTTCTTAGCCTTGCAAAATCCCTGTAGTTGCAAGAAGCTAGAAGTACAAACTCTGAAGCCAGTACTTAAGAAGCTGTTTGTCTAGGGTTTGGGGCCTTGAGCTTAGGGCTTAGGGTTCAAGGCTTAGGGCCCTAATGCCCTAAACGCCTAATCCCTAAATCCTCATGATAGCTCAAATGGTAGCTTCCATTTCATCCTCCATGCTCTTTTCTAGTTCGTTCTCCATTCTTGTGAGCAATATCCCTAAGCCTTATAGACCCTTAGACGCAAACTCTTAAACCCGAAACCCTAAACCACCAGACCCTAGACTCTAAGCCGCTACTTAATTCGACCTTAGAACCTGAGCACTAAAGAGGCGCGTATACCTTGGGCACTGCCGCCACACTGTTAACAGTTATGTTCAACACATAGTTATGTATAGCCCTTACAGTAATGTGGCGCCCTTATATGTCAACCCGTTTGAGTCCTAAACCCTAAACCCTGAAGCTTATAAACCCCAAAACCTAAATCCTAAACCGTAAACCCTAGACCCTTATAGATCCTAAACCCTAAATCCTAAACCCTTCTAAACCCTAAATCCTAAACCCCAAACCCTAAACCCTTATATAAATCCTAAACCCTAAATCCTAAACTCTAAACCCTAAATCCTAAACCCTTATAAACCCTAAACCCTATAAGCAATATGGGCTATAGTCTAAACTCCTTAAAGGAGGTTATATAGGGGATTATATAAGGGGACTACTATAAGGCTTACTAAGGGGGATACTAGGAGTTTAGACAGTGGCTCATATGGGTTTACACACTTCGCGGGCTTAGGGTTTAGGAAAACCCTAAACCCTAAACCCTAAACCCTAAACCCTAAACCCTAAACCGTGTGGGCTTAGGGCTGCCTTTAGCCTGGGCCAGGACCTGCGCGTGGGGGAGTCGATCG
>CAJNIZ010005213.1:41360-56085 GCA_905231905.1 Symbiodinium pilosum
GATGTAGGATTCAGGGTTTAGGATGTAGGATTTAGGGTTTAGGGTCGAGTCTAGGGCTTAGATAACCCGAGGCCCTGGGTTTATCTGAAAAGCTGTATTACCCAAGTCATGGCCTACTTTAACCCAAAGTGGCAGAAAATTTCAACAAGTACTGGTGTCCAGGTACGGTTCAGGGTCAAGGAAGAATGTTTTGGACTAATTGTGGATTTTGGGCTCGATCGCCGACAAGCAGATGTGGGGGGATTTGTTAAAGGCATCGGGTTCAGGCCCTCAATCTGGAACCCCTAAACCCTAAACCCTATAAACTTCAAATCCTAAACCCTAAACCCTATAAACTCTAAATCCTAAACCCTAAATCCTATAAACTCTAAATCCTAAACCCTAAACCCCCTAAAAGAGGTTCATACTAGCTAGGAGGAGAGTACGCATGAAGGCCCAAAGTGAAGCCCAGCCTACCGTGGGCGATTTAGGGCTTAGGGTTCAGGGAGGTAAAGCCTAAACTTCAGGTCCTCGGTGGGTTTAGGGTTTAGGGTTTAGGGGTTAGGGGTTAGGGTTTAGGGTTAAGGAACCCGTAATTTATCAACCCCCCCGGCCCTTAATAGGGATTATCATCGGGATCCTTATAGTAAGGCCCTCTGCAGGAGGGGGGGGGGGCTATCAATCCCTAGTCCCTAAATCCTAAACCCCCTAAACCTCAAAAGGAGAAGGGCTTTATTGATCTGGGGCCTAACCCTAAACCCTAAATATACATATTAGCCAGTTCGCCCGGAGGTCGTCCTTTTCGACTGCGACGATTTCACTCAGAAGTTCTACAAGGCCCGGAGCCAGAGATGTTCAGTTTATAGGGTTATATAGGGGTTTATAGGGTCTAAGCTTTGTGTTTATAGGGTTTAAGGTTTGGGGTTTATAGAGTTTAAGGTTTGGGGTTTACAGAGTTTAGGCTTGCGGGGTCATAGGGTTTGGGGTTTTCAGGGTTTTAGAGTTTAGGGTTTGAGGTTTAAGGTTTAGGGCTTTGGGTGCATCCGAAAGGCTCTCAGGACGGATATTTTGAGGCCTTCGTGGCCCTAAGATCAGACGATTAAAGGGCTCCTGGGCTACTTTTGAGCCTTGAGGGCAAGAATAGAGAATCGGATGGAACAGAAAATGGAGAACTACCATTTAGGACTACCTGGAAAGAGCGTAGCCCATAATCATGGTCTGCCTTGTTGTCCTAAACCCTAAACCCCAGAGGCGGTTTATGGTTTCCAAGAGTCAAGGGCTCCCGTCATCTTCGGCTTAGGGTCCAAGAGTTCACGCTAACTCCGGAGCAACGGCAGTGATGTCCTTTATAGCCGCTGGCTGACAGTTCAGGTCTTAGGACCCACGAAGTCTAAACTTTAAACCCTAAACCCCATACACCCTAAACCCGAGACCCTTTCCCCTCCATGTCCTTACATCCCCATAGGGGAATCCCAGACTTTCTGGCCCCCTCTGCAACCTCAGACCTTATCAATCCCCTCCCCGTAATACAGGGCTTTTCCGAGAGTAGGGGTACTTTTCTTTCAGGGTCCTCATAATGAGGACTATTACAATGTTCCGGTTTTACTTGTGTCATGTGGTGCTAAAAGATCGTTCCATGTTGCATGTAATTTCCATGTATGGCGGTAAAACTTCAACCCCACATCCCCTATACAGATCTACATGTATACATATATACCTAGACCCTCCTCCTACCCTCTATTAGGGCCTAAGTACCCATTATTAGGGACCATATATCCCCAATTAAGGGTACTAGGAGGGTCCTGGTACATATTTATACCCCTGAACCTTAAACCCAAGCATCTCTCTTGGGCCGAGGAGTACCTTCGCTTTGATCAGAGGGCCGGCATCATCGATGTCTCCGAGAAGCCAATGCGGCACATCAAGTGACTTGGCAAGGTCAAGGTTACCCCACGGGGCTTGGGATTTAGGGGCTCAGGGTTTAGGATTTAGGGTCTAGAGGTTAGGGGTTTGGGGTTTAGGGGTTTAGGGGTTTAGGGGTTTAGGTTTTGGGTTTTAGGCTGTAGGGTTTGGGGTTGATAGTCTTGGATTCAGGGTTTAGGGTTCAGGATCTACCCGTTAAGATTTAGGTTGTAAAGACAGTTAACATGCAGAAACCACCAATTTTTGTGGACCCAGCATCCTTACATAGCTATGGCATTCTAAATTCCAACAGCCTATTAAAGACACGCACGTCAGAGTTCATGTAGACGCCCTGAAAAGTATCAGTATCATGGATACGAACAATTGTGCCCTGACACCCGGGTCATACAAGATTCGTAGTATTAACAGTATGCAATGTCTATACGGCCTATAATGGAAGGTACCCCAGAACATTCTTGTCATTATGAGCACCCTAACGCAAAAACAAACCTAGGCCGTTGAGCCTGAACCGTAATCCCAAATCCCTAAATTGCAGATGCATAAACCCTCGACACTAAACCCTAAACCCTATGACGACCGTGCGCCGTGGACACTAGCCTCGACTTCGCCCAGGCCGTGGAAGAGGCCAACAACAAGCACGAGGCCTGGTTGGCGACTGCAGGCCACAGGGTCAAGGACGTGCAGAAGGGCGGCTACGCGGAGGCCTTCCAGAAGCCGCTGACGGTGCTGCCTCCCCAAGGTCAACGTCGCCAGGAGTGGTCGCAACAGCGTGGGGGCCACAAGCGGAAGAGGGGCGGCGTCCACAAGGAGTGTCTTATGTGCATATTTGCATTCTGCTCTCCGGCTTTTGAAGCATTCACTTGGACCTCTCTGCAAGTACGACACTACTCGGAGGGTCAGGGCGGCTTAGGCTTTAGGGATTCGGGCATAGGGCTTAGGGTCAGGGGGACGAAGTAAGTAGGTAAATGCTGAGGATAACTGGGGTCACTACGTGGCTCCTGGTGGGTAGAAGTATACTCCCTACGTGCCTCGGAGTCTCCAAGTACGGGTCAAATACCGCACAATTTGGTATTCTGGGTAGTTTGTAATGTAGGTTTCGAGGAAGTATATGGGAATATCATACCTGAAGCCCCTAAACCCTAAACCCTAAACCCCTGACTTGTGCTGCGTAGGGATGAGACCCCTCTAGCATTTCTATGTAATCTCTTCGCACGGCAAGCGCTTCCTATAGTATCCCTACCCAGGGTTGAGAGTTAAGGGTTTAGGGTTCATAGTCCCTAGAGCCCACTTCCATATTCTCTGCTAACGGGGAGAATTTTGAGGCTGCTTCCGCCTCCACATCAAGGCGTGGGCAAGGAGGAGGACGGCGATGCCGTTCAAGAAAACATGATTGTGAGGATAGGAATTGGTGATGCTGATAGGCTAAGCCCTAAACCCTAAACCCTAAACCCTAAACCAAGAACACCAGAGTTCCCTAAACCCTAAACCCTGAACCCTAAACCTTGCTGTTACAGCATTTCTAGGGGGATGGCCCCTTGGAGAAAAAATGCACCTCAAACCCTAAACCCCAAACCTTAGACCTTAAACACTAAAACCAAATTCGAAAAGGGTACTTAGGTTCACGCAGGAGTGTTTGGTCAACCTATGCCTCTAGCTAGGGTTCAGGTTTGGGTTGCACCTGCAGGTGTCTCCAATTACAAAAAAATAGGTTTAGGGTTTAGGGTGGTTTAAGGTTTAGGGTGGTTTGGGGTTTAGGGTGGTTTGGGGTCTAGGGTGGTTTGGGGTTTAGGGTGGTTTGGGGTTCAGGATATTAGGAAACCCGGTATAATCCCAATACACTCCTAGGAAATTTCAATTGAGTAGTTTCCCTCATACAAGCACTACATAGCCCTTATGTATTCCTAGGCTCCCCCCATATGCTCTTACATAAGCCTTATGTCAGGATACCCACCTCGTAACCACAAGCTTGAGATAGAGTGTGTACTTAACCCTTTGGAAATAGTCCCTTGACCCAAACCCCCTATCCTTGATGCCTACGATCACGAATGCTGACTTGAGAGGGGGTCTTGAGGTAGAGTTTTATTAGCGGGTTTTGGTGAGTGTGTAAAAAGCGTCTCAGGAATATCGGTGAGTGTATCTATTGGGTGTCCAAATTGGGGGACTTCAATTTTTGTTCCTCACGTACTTGGGCGAGAGAAAGAGGTTTCCAAACCACCTGAGGCTGGACGCCTCAGCCAATTTGCAGTCTCTGTTCTCCTTTAGAAGGACCCCCCCGCCCTATAATAGTGGTAGCGGACCCTAACATCATAATCCTTACTATTCCTTATAGTCACTATTACTGGGTGGGGGGTCCACCTAAGTTATCCTAGAAAAGAGTATGAAGTACAATTCAGTAGTATTTTATTTGGGGATACTATGGTACCCAATATAGAGTAAGATTATATCCTCCTTTTGGGGTAATGTACTTTATATAAGGAATATAATCTTAGTGGGTTCAACCACCAAAAAAAAAGCGCTACTCACATGGAACCCAAAAGGCAGGGTGGCTACAAAGGATTACCAAGACTAAGTTACTGCCTTTTCCTATCCTTCCCTGTGGTTCCGTCTTCCTTGTTGGAGGGTATGTGAGCGTTCCTATGTCGGACTTTTCGCTGAGGGGCTTCCTATCCACGCATAAGCCTAATGGATCTCTAGGTTCTCAATTTTCATGGTACCTTTATCTGCAACCGCTTTAGGCGCCTCCTTTGCCTGATGATTTTTTTGCGATAGGACCTCACAAATTTGAATGTGGTTCAGACGTTCCCAACGTTGCATTTACCGGGTTGCTGTTAAGGAATTTAAACGAACTTACCATATTTCGGGTATATAGTAAATAAGGAGTTTTCCTTTCTATTTTGATTTAAGGAAGTTCTAGAACAGCAATCCAGTATAGAAGTGGGTTGTCAGGTTTGTGATCATATCTGAGTTCTCTTTACAAATCTCCCCCGACAAATTTCGGCCGCGTGACAAGAGACTGCAGTTCCGGCAGCCCCTTAGGCCCTTAGGTGTTTGCACCTAGAATCCGTTTAGCGTTTAGGGTAAAGTGCAGCCATGCCTTGCAGAAACCCCAAACCCTTAACCCTAAATCTTAGAGTCCCTCTCCGCGTAAGGAAGCTGTCAAACTGCGGTCCCTCTATCTCCTCCTAAGCCGCTTCAGATGCAGCGAGTTCCGCTATGGCCATGTGCAGCGGGAGGTTTCAAGGGATTATTTGAGCTATAGTCTAGACTCCTTTTAGGGAGGTTAGGGAGGTTACGAAAGGAATTCTATAGTGGACTACTATAGGGTGAATAAAGGGCGATACTAGGAGTTAGACTATGGCTCATCTGGCAGTTTCCAAAGCTAATGGGCTTGCTTCAGTAGTCCTAATATTCGGAGTTGTATTATACATGGTGGGAGAATTGGACCCTAAGCCCTGGACCGTGTGGGCTTCCGAAAAGGAGGCGAGCACATCTTAAACTCCATTTAATCACCCACCCTACTTTCTGAAATATCTGAAGTTTCTCCAACTTACTGCTATAGAGTCCATTAGGAAAGAGTTTAGGGTTCAATCCTGAAAAGGGACAGAAGCAATAACTTCAGGGTGGTCAATGCTTCCCGTTTGAGACGCCCAGTAGTAGCTAGGGCCGCTAGGGGAAGGGAGCAACTCTATCCGCCAAGCTTGTCAGAGTGCTTCTGCTCGGTGTGCTGCAGTGCTTAAGACATGGAGAAACCTCCATAGCGAATTTACCGCTTTTTTCCCCCAAATACACTAGTACAGCCCTGTAGGGACCTGTAATTTTGGATGCCCCAAAACCCCAAACTGACTGGTGGTTAGTAGGAAAGAAGGGAACATAATCCCTACATGATTATCCCCATACAATATATTCCCGCTCTTCCCTACCCTTAAACCCTGAACTTTACTGAGCGAAGAACCTAAACCCCTTATTCCCCACTTACCCCCTCAGTAAGTAAAACCCAAAGCCCTAAACCCTAAACCCTAAACCCTAAAGCCCTAAACCCTAAAGCCCTAAACCCTAAACCCTAAAGCCCTAAACCCTAAAACTCGAACTGTAACCTGCTGCACTAGCCGCGTTCGGAAGTCGAGGGGTCCAATCTCTGCAAAGAGACTTAGCGCCCGGGAGCCGTGATCCGTATGGCCGGCAGCTCAGTGTTTCAAGATAGAAGTTTTGTTTAGCTTTGCAGGTTCAGGGGGTTTACGGTAGTTGTTTGGGCCGTGATGGTTTGTAAATTTAGGGGTTTGGTTGTTTGGGAGTTGACTGCTTTGGGTCGAGGGCTTGGAAGTCTAGGGAAGTCATGGGTTGACAAGAGTAGCGCCTAAGAACCCAGGTCGGAGTGGAGGTTATAGAAAGCACTACATGAGGCACAAGACCAAAAGTTCAGGGCGTCGTGGGGCGTAGGCCTAGCAACCCAGTTAAGGGTTGAGTTCTGATTGCAAAATCCACGTGTCCAGAGTTTTGTACGCTAGACAAGCAGAAGTCCGCACTATTACTGTTACTATTATTATTACTACTACTATTACTATTATTATTACTATTACTGTTACTATTACTGCTACTACTACTACTACTACTATTATTATTACTATTACTGTTACTATCCCATTTTGAGGGCATGCAGGGCAGTTCAAGTTCAGACCGCGCAGCCCACAGTCAAAAGGGGTTTTGATCTGAAGGTGGGGGTAAGGTGATAATTTTCCCTTGTCCGGAATCTGACGTACCCCTCCAGATCTCCCTACGGGTTCCGCAGTTCCTTGTCTCAGGGTCTGGACACAACAAATTCACGATCCAGTAAGTACATTTTGGGCTTCTAGTCTTTTTGTACCTGTGATGCCTCAGCCCAACTTGTCAATTCGTATTTAGACGCTCCTGAAGCTCAAATGTGCTGGAAGGATCGGGTTTGTGGAGCGACGGTGGGTGTTTTATCGCCTAGACACGCAGAAGCAGTAACGTGCCTGAACGTCAAGTCCACCCTGAGGAGGCGGTGGTATCATGTTAAAACTTGGGATCTACAGGAATTTGTCCGCCAACCAGTAGTCGCCAGTCTTACTCGCGGGTATTGCGGATGGAGGAAGTCCTGCACCACTCTCCATAGCCCCAGTAATGATGCTTACGGTATTTTGAGGATCCGAACTGGTGCAAGATTTTCTACATCCACCGTAGGGAATGATGGAATGGGGTATGGGCCCTGGGATACTCCCACAAAAGGGAGCCCTTCCCCAGTCCCTACGAACCACCGGGAAGTAGTACATGCCTGCCTTCTAGGAGACTGACTCTAAGCGCTTGGTCTTTCCTGCGTTCCCACTATTGGGTTTTAATTTCGGTGGCCGTGGCCAGCAGAAACCCCGCATTTCTTTAATCACACACCCGCGCACACCGCGAGAGACGAAGATAGAAACTGCTATAATATGGTGGGGTTATAATGGGATAATGGAAAAGAAAATGGAAACTACTATAATATTGGGGTCCCTGCTAAAACTGGTGATGGACGAGAACAGTTGAAACAGCGATGCGGTTTAAGGCTTTGGTTTTTGGGTTTAGGGTGTAGATGGTTTGAAGGGTGGACGGTGATTATGACGAAACTTGGAATACTGAACCTTTGGCCATCTGCGCTGAAACCCACAGGTCCTGACAGATGAGAATCCTCAAGCAGGTTTGTACGCACTGCCCATTATGGTGATTCTTCTGCAACATAAGGGTGCCTTGGGGACCGTAGCAAGTCTCTATCATAGGACATCCTTCTCAGGTGAGGAGAGGGGTACCTAACTCAATTTAACATGCGTTTCAGGCTACAATCGTGTTTCTTAGGACTTTTTGTGGGTTACATACTAGTTTGGTTTGGGGGGAGGCTAAGCCACATGGCCTCTGCCCGTCAGGGGCCGTACTAGGGGCCATGGTTTCAACCTTGGAGGTCTGCGCAGGCATCCCAATCCCTCCGGCCTTAAGACTTACTGGAGGGTTAGTAGGGAACTAGGGAAAATATTCTATAGGGACTACATGGGTTACATAGAAGATTATATTCCCCCATTCCCTGCTAACCGCCAGTACGTACTATTACAGGTGTCCACATTTTATTGTCTACTCAGTCTACTATGAGCAAGCTGGCTTGTTCTTAGGGAATATTTTCTTAAATGGTTATAAAAGACACCCCATCATTTATTACGTGCCCATAATATGGTAACTTAAAATTTGTTCCTGAACTGCAACCCAGATGTTGGGATTTGCAGAACCCTAGTAAGCATAGTCCTTGTAGGCAGGCTGACGCCTAATCTTCTTAACCCTAAGCCCTATACCCTGTTAGGGGCATAAAAATTGTAAACCTTGAATCCTATACCATGTTAGTGCCCATGCTTCTAAACCTTTAACCCCAAACGTTGGTAGATAATTCATGGCCCATACTTCTAATTTTAGAACTTTAGAAGACCGGTGAAAAGCTAAGGTCTGCGGCTGAGAACCTGTGGCGCAGACGGTAGACTGTCTGGACAGACCGTTCAAATGTGCAAGGTTTGGATAGGAGTTGTATTTTAAACTCCTTGAAGGGGGTAATATAGGGTTTAGGGTTTAGGGTCTAAACTCCTTAAAGGGGGTTATATAGGCTTTAGGGTTTTGGGTCTAAACATCTTAAGGGGGGTTATGTAGGGGAGTATTAGAGGGTTGATGAAGGGGGATACTAGAAAATCAGACTAGAGCTCATAGGTAAGGCCTCCGGATGTTTAGGGTTTGGGATGGCTGGATAATCTTATTCCTGGAAACCTGCGGTTTAGGGTTTAGGGAGGGTTTGCTCATGTCTTGGGGTGTGAGGTTGTTGGGCAAGGGCTGTGCAGATACATGTTTGGGCTGTTTAGACTTAATAGTAGGGTGTGACAGAGCTGCAGGACGCCCCAGCTGGGATGCCCTAAACCCTAAACCCTAAATCGTAATGCTGTGGGTACCTGATGTCCGTGCAAGTCTCTTTCCATCTCCTACGGGAAGCCTTGCAGCAGTAGGCCGTTCAGTAGGCCTCTAAGCAGTCCGCTCCTTTAGAAACCCTGTAATTACTTTAGCATAAACAAGGCCATAAACAAGTACTGTAAAAGGAATGACCTAAGTTACCGTTAGGAGGACCCCCAACATAATAGGAATATAAGAGTACCCTAATACAATGGCCATTATTCCTTCTAGTTACGATTATTGGGTGCGGGTCAACCTAAGTTATCCGTGTGGACTTGAGCTGTAGTGTATAAGCTTGAAGAACTAGAAACGATGTAGCTCTACCATTCTAGGGGTATTAGGGTGTAGGGTTTAGGGTACGTTTAGAGCATACTGCGTCCCCAGAATGACCCATGTACATCCAAGCGGTACCCCTTTATGTAACAGACTCTTAATCCCTACGCCGCTTAACCCTAAACTCCCCAATCCTTGAAGTTGGTGGCCCTGTTGTAGTGTGATAGGAGAGGTATGTATGTATGTATGTATGTATGTATGTATGAATCCCAAGATCAAGCGCCCAGCCTAAACTCGGGAACCGCATAGTCTTTGAGCTTGCGATATGGAGAACCCACCATATCTCTGCACTGCGGGTGGCCTGTCCATGTCTTGCAGGGTCATTGTTGAGCGGACATTCCGCTCATTCCATATGCCCCCAAACTGGAACATCCTGAGCTTAAAGATTTCACACACAATGACCCTGCTCAGAGCTGCAATGCGAAGAAATCAGCGAGGCACGTCAGACGGAACTCAACCAGACTCCCACCACGGAGAGCTGACCGAGACCTTCACAAACAAGTCACATGGGGTTCTGAGGTTTGAGGGATGCACAGATCGTAAGACTTCAGCGGAAGTCGCAGCATCTACCAATACCATGAAATACAATTCTTGCCACACTCTAGACCCTAAACCCTTCACGATTTTCAGAACGGCTTCGTTGATCTTCCTGCACCTTCTACTGCCACAACGAGGAGGATGAAAGGCAATCACTGGCCTGGAGCCCAAGATGCTATATGAGCCAGAATCTAAACTCCTTAAAGGGGGCTATGTAGGGATTATATAGGGGACTACTATCGGGGATATTAAGGGGGGGAGGGGCTCCTATAGCAAAAGCATCAATCCCCAAGAGTGCTCTATGTAACACGATTACCTGGAACTACAACGGCTCCCATTTTCAGCACGTGTTTGGGAACTCTGCAAGACGGGTACAGTTTTATTGCTTGGGGCAGCACAGGCTTGCTCTTGAGAAGCATAAGGCTTTGTTCAGTAGACCTAGCAGTGGTATAATTGATAGGGGGACCCCGATACAGACCCCAATATGATATACTATAGTTCTTATTATGGGGACCCCCACCCCCCCAAAAGTATCCCTAATTTTTGGAAACCCTAAACCCTATATACCCACCCCCCCTATAACCCCTATAAACCCCTTTAAATACTCCTAAGTCTGAGAAAGCCTTCTTTCGGCTTTTGGGGCTTGAGGGTTTCGGAGTGAGTCTGGAGCTAAAGTGCTGGCGCCTTCAATTCAGCTCACTATGGGCAAGTCCACAGGCGTTCTTGGAAGTCTTGCCAAGCATGAACACATGAAACCAGGACGTAAGTCAAAGTTAGGGTTTAGGGTTTACTTACTTAGCCATGGAAGATCTTAAACCTTTTTAGGCTTCCTTTTTGGGTCTCTATTAAAAACTGAAACTTTTTTAGCCCTGGTTCTTGGGGCTTAGGGTTTAGGGTCTTTGGGGTGGTAACAGGCGGCCTTTTCGAGACAAAGGTGCATTACAGACTTGTAGTGCTTGCGATAAGCAGTTTGTTGTAGCAACATTAAACATTCGCGGCAGGCTTTGCAATGGAGTAGTATGTGTGGTAGTTTCCGTGAATACGGGGACCCCAATACAGACTCCAGAATTCTTTGACCCTTACTATGGGGACCCATAAAGGTGCCCTTACTTTGGGAAACGCTAGACCCCATATATCCCGATATATCCCTATAACTCCCTGTAATCCCTTTTAAAGGTACCCTTAATTTTGGGAAGCTCTCATGTAAGCCTAGTTGGCGGGTGTGACCCCGAATCTTCCCAAGAAGCCGGGGCTTTTGATTCACGGCCCCTACTTACTGGTAGTTAGTAGGGAATAATGAAGAGATATCTTATACACGGATTATATTCCCATATTCCCTACTAAGAACCAGTAAGACAAAGTAGGACACTGATTTGGGCCAAGGGTTTCAGGTTTACTTCGAGTTGGAACAGGTGCAGTGCAGAAGGGCAGCGCCGAAACGTTCAGTCGAGCACAACGCCAACCAGATGTCTTGCTAATACGGTTCCACCCAACGTCCTGTACTTCTGACATCACCATGCCCGTCAGCATGCAGGTTGTTGACAGCACATATGGGCTGTAGCCTAAACTCCTAGTGGCCCCCTTAATACACCCTGTAGTAGTCCACTATATAATTCCCTATTTAACTCCCTTTAACGAGTTTAGACCCTAAACCCTGCATCCTAAACCCTAAACCCTATATAATCCCCTATACAGTTCCCTTTAAGGAGTTTATGTCATAGCCCATATGTAAGCCAAGCTGAACTCCTGAACTCTGAGCTCTTTCAGGCAAGCGTCTCAAGGGATGTGAATTACACCTACTGGAGTGCTCTCATTGAATTTATATACAATAAACTATAACTGATATAGTAGAATACAGTATAATGTATAATAACATACAATTTTGTATTACATTCGAGTCCAAAAGCCTGATTTGTTCCCACCTATCGAGGTCTACCTACCACAGCTGTAGCTTGAGGCTTATCACAGCAGTCCGTCAGATGAGGTTCTAAACCATTTTCTGAGCTTCTGGTCCCTAGCCGCCTTCGTTTCGTTCATACCTTAACTTATAGACAAGTCCGAAGTCCGTGCGTAAGCTGCGTGATGCTGCGGCTGACTAGGCACCCATTTTGTGAACCATTGTGGCAATCGCGTTTGCAGTAAAGAATTCTACATGCCGGAATGAAGGCAGAATTGCTTGGCACCGAGCTAATCTACATTAAGAGGTTACACTCTGCACGTTTGGCTCTTGTTGCATCATTGTTTTACGTGCTGCTTTGCCAAAAAAGTGTGGTTTCACGCAGAGCTTCTTTAATATGATCTAAAAGCCGTGCAACTGGCAAACTAGCTGAACGGTGGTACCTGAGCTTAGGGCCCTAAACACGCAACTGCCAAACTGTTGAATTTCGTGCAAGTCGTTGAGAATTCCTGTGCACGAGCTCCGAAGTGCTGAGCTGTCACCCTGGATGTGCAAATTCATCAGAAAAGTGCTCAGCTCCCAACCCCCCTACTACTATAGGGTTATATAGCCCAGAGGGTCCATGTACCCAATAATTGGGTACTTGGGACTTGGGTAATAGTAATTGTAGTACAGGTTTTGGGTAAGTATATGATTATTGGGTACATGGACCCTTAGGGTAGTGTTATATAAGTTATATAGGGTACTATAGGGCCTAGGGTTAAGCCTTCACATTGGATTGGGGCATGATGTAGGGAATCTTCATTGTTAGCAGGGTGGGGAGGTTTATCATCTCAGTGGGAAACGACCTCAAGACCATAAGTATGGGCCAGGAGGATGGGCCTATACCCTTTACAGGGGATATAGGGATTACATGGGGGTATATAGGGTTTAGGGTTTAGGGGTACCCTTTAAAGGGGATATAGGGATTATGTAGGGGTATACGGATGTATATCGATACGGCTCTGATTATTATCTGTTTTCGGTTCTGAGTCTATGAGTGTTACCTTTAGATTTGTTCTCGTGAGTGTCAGAACTACTAGCAGACTGACTCCAATCTTTAGGGGCCAGATTTTTAGCGAAGAACAAATCCCTCCTGACCCCTAGTATGCTGTAAGTCCTGGTATCCCCTGAATAACAGCCCTATAGTAGTCCCCTATATAGTCCCCTATATAACGTGCCTTCAGGAGCTTTGACTCTACCCTAAACCCTAACTATAACTCCGAAGGTCTGGGTATACATGTGCATTTAGGCAGGCAGCTACAAGACGCGATGTGTTCGAGCATTGGGTGCAGTCATCATATCTCATTTTCAGTGTGGTCAGTTGAAAGTAGGAAGCTCTGCCCGGTAACTCTGAACTCTACATACATAGCTTCAAGATGACTTCCTGACGGCGCCAGGGACTTTGTAAGCAGAAGTCCCCCAATTGGAGTGTGATTTACAACGTACTTACTGGTCCCCTGGGCCTGTAAGTGCCCATCAACGAAGTGGAAGTTTGGGCCAGAACCCCTGTTTAAGGGCTCGCCTGAACCAATGCAACGAGGGCAGTCAGATACGTAGGGATTAGAGGAATGGATCCCTATGATACCTCAGTACCTGCCCCCATAGAAACCCCAGTAATCTTGTAGTTTCTTTCCATCATTCCCCTCTCCTCACCTGGCATGTCTAGCGTCCTCCAGTCAAGCTGAACTGAACGCCGTCGGTTTGATCGCTAGGGGCTCCAGTATGGTAATCATTAAAGGAGCCCAAGGAAGGGATCACCTCTGCCCGATCTCAATTTTCAGAAACCCCACATGCAGTCCCCGCCAACCTGTTGAAAAGGCTCAAGCACCTTGGCACATGTCTTTCTCATGGGCATGCTCCAGAGCACTAGCAGTCAAGCAAAGAGGCCCTCAACCCCAAACTTTCAACACCACCGAGATTTTTGGAAAAAGTTCCAGCTTGAAGTTCCTCCAGTCATAGTCTGCGCATCGTCACATCTTTCCGCACCCCGAACACACTGAAGCCCCTCATGTCAACCGATAGCTGCAGCAAGTGGAAACCATCCGTCCTCAGTCATCTCAGGGATTTTTAGTTAGGGAATAAGGGAGAATAGTCCTTATATAGATAGTCCCTATATTATCTATTCCTATATTCCCTACTAAGACCCAGTACGTCATGGAGAATCTCGTCAAAGGATTCCAGGACCGGGCCTTTGGGCAACCGTAGCAACACAAACCCTGCATGTGAGTTACTTGTGGATTGCTGTTTGTTTGAACTTGAAAAAGTATGCCTGGAAACTGATACCCAAAATCCAGCAGTAATTTCTGTGCCCGGGATTCCTGACACAGAGATGCGCTCTGAAGATCGCAATGAGTGCAATGCGAGCACTTTAGGTACCTTATAGGATTTAGCATTGCTGGTATTTCCAGAAATTGATGCCCCCTTATCATGTACAACCCTAGGTAAGCCCTAAACCTCAAGCCCCGGAATTTCGGAAGGACATGCGCTCCGCCCTCCAAGCGCGAGAGAAGGGCGCGGGCTACCGTGCAGGCAGTGACAACATTGTCGAGACTTTGTTTAAACGAGGCGATCATGGGCTTATGAGAGGGATATAGTATAGTAAAGTACCTTCGCTGAAAGGATTGGGGTGCATTTTTTTGTCAACTACGTGGCCACTATAAGCTAGCCGTGGAACCCTTCATAACCCTTATCTCACGCAAGTATATTCCAGGCGGTATCATGGACCTCCTGATAGAAAGGAAGGGTCCACGGTCCAGAGACCTGGGCTTGGGTTTGGGGTATACCTGTGACCCCAATCTCCTACAGTTTTATGGGTTATACCGAAGAATTACAGGGGTAACTGCTACTAAGCTGTAGGCAAATTGTGTACTTTGCTCCACAAAATTTGGGAAGGGGGGGGGGGGCCTCAGAGCTTTCCACAAACAGAACTCCAAGTGGTTTAGGTTTTAGGGTTTCTGAATATTCGGCATAGTGAAATACGACTCCCAAAGAAGCCTCAAGCCGCGATGACGCCTTCTTTCCTGCATGCTTATATGAGCTATAGTCTAA
>CAJNIZ010005213.1:56098-70343 GCA_905231905.1 Symbiodinium pilosum
GTTTAGACTATAGCTTATATGGGAGTTTCTTAGAAATACCTCTCCGAAGCTCATGATTCCCATATAATCCCCATGTATCCCCATGATCCGTCGGGGTACCGCCTCAACACACAAACTTCTCGCAACTTCAGCTCTTCCACAACTCACTGCGGAATTCAGGCCGTAAGAGTTCAGAGAATTCTGAACCATAACAGCCTTAATCCTAAACACGCTGCGTTCCATGATTGTGGCACATTTTTCCAGCAAGTTATCGCACTATCGCAACGAGGCTCAGGCTTAAAGATCCGTGTTAAAGATTGAACCTCCTACGCACATGAACGTCTATTTTATCAGGCCCTAGATAGTGATAATTCCCCATATTCTCCTGATGCTTTTATTGTTGGACCGGGTCACCGTAAATCCTAAGCCCCAAACCCTAACTGCAGTTGCGAGCAGGCATGGATAGCATCCTGATCGGCGCTCAGGTGGTATCTCTGGCCCTTAGTAATTCAAGGTTTCAGAGTACTGATCGCCCACGTGCGCCATATTTAAAACTCCTAAAAGGGGGTATTTAAGGGATAATACAGGGGACTACTCTAGGGGTTCTTCAGGGGGATACTAGGGGTTTAGATTATAGCTCCGCTCAGTCTAGGCTTACTTGTATCTGCGGGTTTCCAAAATTTAGGCCACAGATCTAGGTCCCAAAATTAAAATTAGGGTCCCTTTCTGCGGTTTCAGCAGTTTCCCACAACAAGGATTATGATATAAGGGTTTCTTTGGTGTCTCCAGATTTTCGAAGCTGAAATAGTACCGGCAACCGAGCTGGCAGCCCCCCACCCCTTAGTGCCCGAATGTGGCTATAAGTGTGGCCGAGCTCCATAAGGACTCTCAAAGGGGAAGGCCGACTGAGAGTTCGACATCGTCTGATTATAGCAATCATGTTACTTACATGACTTACATGTTCTTTCATTTTCACCAGGGCTGGTACCATTCCTTTCTTGTGGGTACCACGGCTTCAGCGCTTTCGGGCATCTCTGCTTACATGGCATAAGGTTTGGAATGGTCGTATGAATTGTAGAAAGAAGTCTGGAAGCCGTTGACAGGGGTAGCACCAAGGGCTTCTTTGGTTTGAGGATCATGGCTTAGGGTTTCAAGATTCAAGAGCTTCGATGTAGGGTCCCAACTCCTTAGCAGGCGCGCTGCCAATCCTACAACATCTCTGGCATTCACGGTTTTGGCCTTCACAAATTGTTCTCCCTCTTCACAAGCGTGAATGCAATTCCCTGAAAAGTGGCCTGAAAGCTCTGAGCATAATGAGATGGTGTATAATCCCCCATATAACCCATTATTATAGTAGTTTCCATTTTCTTTTCCATCATTCCTATGTAACCCCACAATATATATATATATATTGTCATGCCTCCCAGAGTCTTTGCAATACTGACGTTGCCAACCCCGAAACCCTCATGTTTCCTTTAACTTCACTCGGCGTACAAGGCTTCGCTGAGTAGGAAATGAGGCACTAAAAACCCGTAGGACAGTGTTGTTCGGTTTTCAAGGTTGGGCGTGTTGTTTGTCGTCCGTCTTTGGCACTGCTTGGGTTTGCAGGCCCCAAGCCCCAGAAACCTGATGCTTGCACCCCGATTCCAACCTTTTGCCCCCGTCTTCCATAAATGCGGACTGAGTACAGGGATCTTAATAGGGCGTTCCGTAGAGATTGTTACCAAGACCCCGTAGATGTTTCCAAGATCTTATAGCATACCACAAACCGAGAACTTAACATTGATTCTCCGTTGCTGGACCCTACACCCTATCATTCCTCAGCCAAGGTCTGGAACCCGGTGGTTTGGGCAGGTGCGGAAACGAGGGATTGACCCTACGTGGAGGGTCAGAGGACTTTGCAAGTATGCCTAGTACACCTATAAGGTGTATAAGAACTCTAGAAGAATGGACAGTATTTTTTAGGGTTTAGGGCTTGGGGCTAGGGGGACTGAGTAGTCTAATAAGTATACTTACTGTGTCTCTGAGGCTCCAAGCGAATGCTCAAGCTGAGGCTCCTATAAGACCATGTCCTTGGGCATCAGGTGTAGCAACCTGAGCAGCTAGATACTCCTGGTACACTCTGAGTAGGGTTTGAGGTTTGGAGGTTAGGATTATGTGTGCCCAAACCCTCTTTCAGTCAAATTACGTTTTCGGCCCCAAATTTCATGATAGGGCAGTTTGTTGTTGCCGGATATGGCAAGGGAGCAGATGGGCTGGGGTTTGAGTGACACCTAATATTGCTGTTATTACTGCCGTTACTGGTATGGATACGCCTGTTTTCACTGTTAGCATTTCATTATCATATTGATGTGATGCTAGTACTCTACTTTAGGAGGACTCCACTCTGTAATAGTGGCTATGAGGGATAACAGTAACTATATTATTAGGGTCCTGTAATATTCCTATTATACAACTATTACAGGATGGGGGCGTCCTCCTAAACTCTACTGATTATGTTTGCTTTTGCATTTTCGGTCCGGGCTTAAAGGCATCACAGGCTCAAACGGCCTCGAGTTTCTGTGCAGCACGTCTGGTTCAGAGCCACTGTCAAGGACTTCTACAGCATGCATTGGGGGAGGCCTCGCCCAGTAATACTAGGTACCCCAGTAGTCCCCTTTTTCCCTCTACGGTCTCCTGATGACAACACAACATTCCTGAACTAGTGCTACTGATCCTGGTACAATTACCATTATCCCTTGTGGTGGTTTCCGGCAATCTACGCGTCTGAGCTTTCCTTTGTTGGGCCTACGGGCTGGAACTGTTTTTGGGCTCTCTCGGGTCGGAGCTTCGTCTTGGGCAGTCAATGGGCACGGTTTTGGTTTGCCGTCTATACGTTTAAACTTTGATTTGGGTAGTCTACAGATTGATTTTTTCCGGCAGTCTGCAGGCCAGAGCTCGCCAGTCTACAGGTCAGAACTTTGTGATGAGCGGCATCCAGTCGACAGCTTCAAGCTATGTTTTCGACAGCTGACAGTCCATAACTTTGTTTTGCGCAGTCTACAGGTCAGAACTGTCCGGATCCTGCACATTCGTGCGGAATTCAGTGCGTCTTCCTTGCAAGCTTGCCCCAGAGATGGCAACGTTAGCGTGCTGGAGTCTAGTATCACAGAGCAGCGGAAGTCAAACTGTTTTTTTGCTCGCCTGTACCTGTGCAAATGCCAAGCTGCAAACACTTTGCCGCGAGCTCTGTCGTGAGGCTTTGTCGTAGAAAAAGTTTTTTATGTACTCAAAAGCTCTTTCAGCTTCCCTTTTTACAGTGCCTAAAGGTTCCCTTGAACCCTCCGTTATAGCCCCCAGGTAGCTTGGTAGGCTCCTCGAGCATCCTTACTTTGGTATTAGAAGTTTCGGCAATCCTTCACGTTCCCCTCTTACTTTTGGCTCATCCCTGTTCGAGGACCGCTTTCCTAAACCCCATGAAATTGCCTTCTCCAAAGCCCTCCCTTGAACTGTGCCCTCTCCCAACCTAACAAGGAGCCGCGTATGGGGGTGTCCAGAAACAATTTGTGGAGTCCGTGTTAGGATTACCTGTAATTGCAACTACCTACAGCTTAGTACGTAATGATTACCCGTTGATTAATAGGTATAACCCATAAAACTGTAGGTAACTGGGGTATCTGGGGCTACAGGAATAACATTTGGGATCCCGCTATGTATGGAAACCGTTATACGGCCTCCAAAAAAGATTGGTCTGCTCGATCGGGATTCTGTCTAGCCCGGTTTTGAGTTTAAGGCTGAAAGTCTGTGAAGTTCCAAACTGCTAAGCTTGGTGAAATTCACTGTAGGAGCCTGAATAAAATACCCATATCGTCCCTTTACGATTCCTATTTATAGCCCGAAATAAAGCAGAACCTTGCTATACTCTATTGCAATAGGCCCTACATACATGCAGCCCCTATAGTTTCCATGTCATGTCCTTTTTCTTCTCCATCTGATTTTCCTGTATGATGCACCTTCCGGAAGTCTCTTCGTAGGATCAAGGGTGCTCCTGCTGCGGTGATCTTGTTGGCTCTGTTTGAACCCGAACCCTTTAGCCTCACAGAAAATGACATTTGGTAGCCTCAACACCCAAATTCTCCAAATTAGGAAGTGACTTCTTTTGTAGAATCTCAAGGAATTTTGGCGTCACCATTGGAAGTGGTTTTCGAGCACTTGCAAATGTCGGGCCTATGACAGTAAGGCAAAGCTTTTGCTCGTGGGGTTGGGGGTGTAAGGGGGTATCTAAAGTCAACCTTTAACGTCCCCCATCTTGTCCGTATGAAAATGAACGCCCTAATCCTAATCCCTGAAACTCGTCCCCGCCCAAAACCCCCCCCCACCCCAAACCCTAAACCCACAACCCCAAACCCCAAACCCTTTTACCTGCAGTGCCAGGGCACGGAGCTGAAGCCGTCGACTGCGTCACCCGAGTCTGAAGAGGAACCCTGAAGACAGGGTTGAGGGCTTAGGGGCTTAGGGCTTAGGGTTTAGGGTTTAGGGGCTATAGTCCCCCTTAAGTAGATAGAATGTTAATGGGGTTATATAGAGGTTAATGGAAAAGAAAATGGAAACTACTATATTATAATAGGGTATATATATTGGGGCTATAGTCCCCGTTAAGTAGATAGAATATGGGGTATATGGGGATCTTTTTTATAATCTACCCAAAGCCATATTGTATCTACTTGAGGGGAACTATAGGGGCCATGGGCTAAGGTACAGGGTTCGGCAAGTGATGCAGGGTGGAAAATGAAATGGGGGTGTGAGCTGTATGCTATGGTTAGGTTTCTGCAGTGTATGGCCTACAGCCTTAAAAACTTTTTTTGACGATCATGTTGGCAGTTGCAGTGTTCTGAAGACATGGTCCAATTCGGGATTCAGGGTTGCAAGTTTTGGCACGTTATGGCGAGTTCAGACCTTCAATTAATGTCTCATGAGGATCCTTGATAACCCCCTCATAATTCCTGTCTATGCCTAGGGCCTAGGGTCCCCGTGAATCCCCATGTCCCCAAATTAAAGTTTTGTGAGGGACGATACCCGCCTTGTGGACAAAAGGCTAGCATGTCACTTCCCCACAAGCAATATCTATTACCCAACCCTCCTAGCAATGAATAGTCCCATTCCAGTACCGTAGCACCTTGAGAGTACTCGTATTTGTCATTCGGGGGGCATACCTAAGGCACGCGATGATTCACGTTCAATGCTGTGCTCAAGTTCGCTACCCTTTCTGCATCTGTGCGCTGGTTGTTCGTGGGAGCCTTCAATATTTTCATGGGAACCGCCCTTCTTAGAGGCCCATGCACAACAAGCACTACATACCCACTGTGATTCGGGTTTGGGTTTTGTCACATTCAGGAGATGATTGTACTGAAGCCTAATTCTGATTTGTCAGCCTCGGCATCATATGTTCGCGGCCCTGGCCTAGTGTCTGCCACATAGACGTCATTCTGCACAGAATCAGCACAGCACTCGAATGCACCGTCCAAAGTATACAGTATACAGGTATAGTAGTATAGTCCGCCATAAGTAAAGAGAATTTGCGGTATATGGGGATCTTATTCTAATATACCCAAAACCATATTCTATCTACTGAAGGTGGGCGCTATCGGTATGCTCTGGGAGTCGGGTTGCAGCTTGGGGTTGGGGCAGCCATGCTTTCAGGCTTCAGACTTCAGATTTCAAAGCTATCCACTCGAAACGAAACTTATCCCGTCAAAGCATGCTTGAGCGTTTCCTAGGGGTCACGCTGCAGTCGCGCGAGCGCCGATTATCACGGGGATCGGGGGTGGGGACATTGTTCGGGAGAAGGGATTGCTGGTAATTGGTTTCTTAAAACGGTCCCTATATAACTCCCAAGAGGAATCTCCTTATGGTCATGCATTCCTGCATCCCCCTTGGCATCCCTAATTTGATAAACCCCACCCTAAGCCCTAAGTCCTGAACCTGAATAGCGGGGCTTAATCTAGGTACCCCAGTAGTACCCATTTGCCCTTTTTACTTTGGGGTCTCCTTATTTCAGCTGAACAGTTGGAAAAAGGGTACCCTTATTATCAACAGGTTACTGGGGAACCTAGATGGGCTATTACACCCTAAATAGTAGTCCCCTATATAAGCCCCTTTAAGGACCTTATTACCAATGGGTTACTGGGGAACCTAGCACCGCCATTTGCAACAACGCAAACACTGGCCAGGACTTTGCTACAGCATGGCAAAGGCTGGAGTTTTGGCTTCGGGCCTTATAGTAATGGGTTTAGGGTTTAGGGTTTAGGGCTTAGGGCCTTAGGGCCTTGTAGTACCCCTTAAGTAGATAGAATATGGCTTCGGGTATGTTATAATAAGATCCCCCATATACCCCATAGCCTATCTACTTAAGGAGGTGAGTAGTGGGACGCGCTCATGAGCGCTTACGCTGTTAATCTTCTTGTTCTCTTTTGATGTGGTACTAGTATCATCATGAACATGCCGGCTCTCATTTCAATCAAGATGCAAATGAGGCCCATGGGTCAAAGCGGCACAGAAATGCTTGTTCTGCTTTCCGTTGCCCTCATTCAACTGTTTGGGATTTTCGGCGCTGGCCACGGCCTTGAGTTTTTTGAGAACCCTAAGCCCGAAATCCTAAAACTCGTATTGCGGGACTCCAAAGAACCAGAGGCGCATCTTCATGTGAGCCCTAGTCCCTAAAGGGGGTTATGTAGAGGATTCTATAGGGAACCATATAGGGGAGTATGAAAGGGTTGATTAAGGGGGATACTAGGAGTTTAGTCTATAGCTCGTTGCGAAAGGAATGTCCGCATTTCGGTCACACTCCCGGTTTCTCCTGCCACCCGCGAACAGTCTTAGTTAAGGAGTACCTGGTAGTTTCCCTAAATCGCGGGACCCCAATGTAGACCCCCAAATGGTGTGAATCCATAACCCCTTATCTTGGAAGCCCCCATGTTAATTATATATATATATATGTATAGATTTGAAGCTTCCTTACCAGTAAGTGGTGGAAAAGAGAATGAAACATGAAACGACGGGTGGGATTATGTGGTGGTTGCTGGGGCTCGGGGCTAGGTAGGGAACATCCAAGTTACAACCAGGTAGTATCCTATGATCTCTTGTCATTTGCATCAGACAAAACCTAAACCCTAAACCCTAAACCCTAAAACAAGTCTGTCCTAGCTACATATTCCTAACTCGCACAGGTTCTGCTCGCGAAATCCGCGTCTGCGGGACCCGAAGGATCCGGGCTCAGGGGCGACGGGATCGTTCCAGGGGTATAGTTAGTGGGTTTCATGAAGCTGGGGGTTGGGATAAAAGAGTGGAAAATGAGGTAGCTGCATCTACCCGCGTTTGCATGCATTCCTGACAATTTCTTCGGACTTCAACGGTCTGGTTTATCGTCCTAGGCTCTTCCGATTGTAACTGCTATCATAAAGGCACGCACTGGCATACATCATGTGCCCTGTCAGTTGTTGCATGCGTTTTGACGACTTCCTTTGTACTTGGCGCCAATTTCACATACATACGCAGAATTCCTGGCAAATTCCTTGAATAACAGTAGGGGTCCTAGTGTCATTTGAGGTATATTCCCCTATGAAGATATTCGGTCTCTGCGGGTGCTTTGCAAGCTCTAATTTCTGCAGACGTATGGTGGTACGGTTCATACTACAAGTCGCCCTTGCTTGGGTACTTGTTCCTTTTAGTCACCAACCGTAGTCTTGGACAAATAGAGGGTTCAGGTATCAGGTACCCTCCATGTAATTACCACAGGTAGCTCGACGGAAAGCGCTACTGTAAAAAGCGGAAAAGCTTGATGGACAAATTTGGAACCTGAAAAGGGTCTTTATCCGCCACTTATAGTAAGCCATATTCTGTCTCTATATACCCAAAGCTGAAAGCTTAAAGCTTGAACCTTGCCCCATACATAAACCCTGGCTTACCTGTCTGGTGAGTAGCCTTGACCTTTTTTGTATATTATAAGACCCATATAGAACAAAATGTCAACCCTGGAAAAGCCTTATGTACACGACACCTCATTAAAGATTGCTTCCCTTTGACAAAGAATCCATTTGGGCGTGCCCGCAAATCGTGGTATATGAGAGGACTCCCTTTCGTGCAAATGCCCATTTGTTGTCCATGATCGTGCAAACGCTTAAACCTTCAGACCTTACACCCTATGTTCTGTAAGAGGCCCTGCCGGGTCTCATGCGCCGGGGGGTGCCGGCAGAAATGCGAAGAGAGGCGGATGTGCTGAGCATTTGTAGGGCTTAGGGCTTCGGTGGGAACAGAATGAGGCCCGTCTTTGACCAGTTCTTCAAGCAGGGCCGCTGTCCTCATGCCCACAACTATAAAACGGCAATCATTGCCGAGAGCTCAGCATCTCAAGGACTTTCCTCCCGCGAGCCCAACCATGTTTTGGGATTCCTGAAGCAGAACAAAAGCTCCTGAACAAAGAAGAGTAAACCAAGCTACCGCCTTGGAAGGGATGGTTCATGCTTCAGTGATGAGGAAGGAGCCAGGTCATCTCTTTGCCTCGAGAGTTTTTCCAAGTTTCAGGAGGTCTTGCAAGTTGACTTACGTTGTTGAGAGGCGAGGCTGTTTTGGATCCGCAGTCTCTTTCTCTCATAGAGCGCTCGCCTGTTGAACCCACGCGAGAGACATGCCCACGCTCATCTGTCAAGCTTTTGCGGTGGTCTCAATTGCCGAGAGCCAGGGTTGCCAGTTTTCTTCTATTGGCATCATCAGCTATTTCGACAGCTAAGCATTGAATGAGTGAAGCAGGTGCTGCGCCATGCAATTAAGTAGTTAATTAGCACGCATGGCGCCACGGCTGGAAGTCCTTGCTCAGAATTTCCATCGCCGGCACGATAAGAGTGTGGCCTTCCGCAAGTTCACGAAGAAGGCGCATGACTGCAGCAAGCAACGCGCACGGAGATATGCAGCCCATGTAGCTGCCTGGATTGCTTATGGCCCTCCAACCTATGTCCCTGGGCACACAGAATTGAAGCTGTTGCATGACTTCTTGTTGAAGCTTGGTGGGGGCCAACTGCCTGCTCGGCTGGAAGATGTCCTACCCCGAGCGCAGTCGACACTTGAGGGTATGAGCCTCGAGAACTCATCCTGCAGAGAGCTTGGGGAGAAGCTGAAGGAGAGGCTTCGCCGCTTTCAGTGCTGTAGAGGCGCCCAAACCCGTGAGAAGAACAAGGAGGCACACGCGGTGGTGAATGACGAGGATGAAGACGAGGAGGAGTCATGTCATGTGGTTGAGGTCGAGTCTTCCGAAGAAGATTGCCAGGAATCCCAAACGTTACCGCTGCAAGATGTAGGGCTCCCAGCAGCAGAAGTATGCCAAGGTCCCCACTTCTCATCGCAGCAACTCTTCAACAAAATGAACGAATGGACAAACACGCCAAATGACGCTCGGCTTACGGGTATACGGTATACCCTTATTCCAAGTTTGAAGGTAGGCGTAAAAGGTAAACAAGCTTCCTAAATTTGGACGGACAGCTTATGTGCCCTGATCCGCTGGCAGAGTTAGGAAGAAAGATCGGCCTTTCTTCAGAAGATCCAGCTTGCCAGGGAGACGGAAGCTACTGAGGCTGCGCTTGCAGATGTTCTGTGTGCGGCTGCTGCCGCCTTGTCTCCCCCGCGAAAATCCATGGTATGCAGTGACTCACGATTTGTTCATGAAAACATTAAGTTCTACGTGCAAGCACGTGAACGGTCTGTTGAGTGAGGTTTGAGCTTTAGTCACTTCCCCGCCCAAAAAACCTCTCTCCCCCCCTCATAGCAAACATTTGCCGGTTTGAAAAAGCATTCATGGTTAGGATATTTCTTGAAAAGAAAGATGTAGGGACCAATCTAGTTCGTATTTAAGAAGCAGTAATGTTCTGGAATGGTTGTCAAACCTCCCGAGAACATTCTGCGAATCCACCTTATTTGCACTTTCTTGCTGGCTCCTTTTGCACGTAGTCTTCGCCTTTTTACACGTGATCTTCCAGGACTTTCGGCCTCCCGAAATATGGTACATTACTGGGTTGCTGTTAAGGAACTTAAATTAAGTTACCATAATGGGTATATATAGTAAATAATAGGGTTTCCCCAACATAGTAACTTAGTTGAAGTTCCTTAACAGCAACCCAGGTTATCCAGAGAATTTTCTAGTTAAACAAGTTGGTGAATTCTCATGGACTTCCACTAGTCAGGCGAGGGTGACGAGGATGATGCAGGGATTCTGGATGGCGTGGGGTGCCGTGTCGATTCCCAGGTTGAGCTTTCGTTGAAGCTGCAAGCTCGGGTCAGGGCCCTTCTGCTTGAGCTCTTGCGTGACTGGAAGGCCAGAGGTTTCGATGCCAGTGCCATCCACACTGTGCCTGGATCCTGTTTGGTAGCCGCTTCCACTTCTACGAACATTATACAATCAACAAGGAAGCTCCACAAGGCGCCATGTAGCTAAATTCCGAGGATTACAGAATTTTGTACTTGTGTAGTTCCTGAAGTTCCATGCCCCAGGTCCTCCTGCATCTGCAGCGGCAGCTATCTACCTTCGAGTCCAAGGCTGATGGTTTGCCAGAATTCCCACACAATGACCACCCTGTCTTAGGGTTTAGGTTTTAGGGATCGGATCGGAGGCCAAACCACCTCTCCAGGACTGATGTATTCTCGGGCTCTGGGACACCAGAGGGCCTCACAGCTTATCAACAACTTTAAACACACAACCCCTAGGTCCCGCCTGTGTGCCGAAGACGCACAAACCCTTTAACTACTTACGCTCCACCAAGCTAATCCAAATTACCTAGCCTGTAATCCCTTCCCCCTAGTTAATCGACGTTCCCTCTCCCCCTGCTAGTATTAGATAAGCTGATTAAAAACTCCTGGTTCCGGATTTTTGAATATGGGGGGGGAGGAGGGGTGCCTTTAGACTCGATTTAAGCTCCATGGAAAGTCAATAGTCAACTGGCAGGACCCAAGCCCTAAATACTTCTCGTATTATCCCTATTTACAAATGCACTTCAAAGCTTGCTTTTCATAGGTCCCTAAACCCCAAACCCTGAACCCTAAGCTTCCCTAAACTCTGAACGCTAAACCTTAACCCCCTAAGAGGTTGGCGATCTTCACCTTGCCGCGGCGTCAAAGGCCTGGCTTGCCATCCAGGAGGCAGTGCGGGAAACTCTGGGGACACCAAGCCCCAAGCCCTAAATTCCTTAAAGAGAGTTACAAAGAGTTTAGGATTTAGGATTATATAGGGTTTGGGGTTTAATTAGGGTTGAGGGACTCTTCTATGGGCATGTAATAAGGCCCCCTACCATCTCAACATTGGAGCTTAGATGCTTTGTAGTCTCCCACAGCGATGGGGTGTAGACCTTTTTTTGATCCTGCAGGCCGTTACGGGTCTGCTGCAGCTGTCGGCCAACCAGGAGAGAACAAACAAACAAAGGATAGTCTAGGTACCCCAGTAGTACTCATTTGCCCTTTTTATTTTGGGGGTTCCTTATTAACGCTGAACAGTAGGAAAAAGGGTACCCCCATTTATTGTCAATGGGTTACTGGGGAACCTAGTAGTTCATGGAAGCCAAAGGGTAATCAAAGCAATGAGGGTTTGAGGCTTAGGAAAGTAGATGTTTCTAGCCAACACAGTCTTTAACAAAACCAGGCTTCATACATATGCGCCAGGGTCCCTACTACAATGCCTTAATTGGGGCTATAGGCTATATAGCCTAAAGCCTAACCCGTTTGTTTGGGAAAGAGTTTTTCTTGCTACAGTCAGGCCCCAAGTTCCTCCTAGGGATGGTCTTGTTCCGATTGTTGTTGTCTGCAAAGGGCGGTAGCCTGGCCTAGCCTTTAGTGGGCAAACTATAACACGAATAGGCGTCATGTAGTGAACAGTGGGCCGTCAGGGACTTGACATATTTTTTCATTCTTGTGTCTGCATGATAGGTCTTGCTCCCCTGCGCTACTGGTACAATCGGGTGCACGAAGGGAACATAGTCACTGATTGTCGGGCACCCACAACATGTGCTCATTATGGCTCTTAAGTACAAGCCTCCAGCCACGAAGCCTACCTTGGACCCCTCTTTGTCACAACACCGTGAATTAAGGGTTGATGTCCCTTCCTAGTAAACCTTCCGCTGTAGTAGCAAAGTAGAAGGGGAGAAGATTCATCATCAATGTGGATGGCGGGGGATTGCTTTAGTTAGCGGTATTTGCAAAGACCTATTTTGCTTGCTGCCCTCGCCAGGAGCCTTTAGAGTATTCATTCCTGACGGGTTTGGGGTATCGGGTTACAAGCGGGACGTGCATACTGCTTGGCTTCGCCAAAAGCTAAGTACTCAGGAGCAGCGAGCGCAGAGTTGTGGGAGAAGGGGGTCAAGAATGCAGCTTCAAGGAGCAAAGAAGGCGCGAGAACCTCGAAAAGGTACAAACATCATTGGTACCAGTCTGCAATGCTAACTGTGGAATTTGAGCCAGAAAAAAATCTGCAGTAGTAGAATTGCAAAAGCATTTTGCTAGGGGAATAGTGTCCGTGGTGCATAGTAGTTAGTAGCAGCACGAATGGCATGGACCGGTGCCAACGGTTGGGTGGAATGCAGGGATGTGCCTGCCGAGCCTCTCGGCACCTTTGGCCCTCATAGAGGGTAGGAAGAGGCTTCGGTAGACAAAGTTCTCGTTATGCGGACCCCCGTTTAGCGCCCGAATTGCTGGACTCTTGGAAGGGACTCCCGGTTAGGCTGGTGGGCTTTTTGTCATAGGAGGAGGAAACCACCATACATTTTCCGGAGCCTGCATATTTGCATGACCCAGCAGGCAGTGATGGCAGCAATGGTGGCCCTCAACGGCAAAGCGACGACAAGGCAAGTCAGAGCATATCTCCGAAAGCATCCCCACATCTACGAAGGTACAGACTCCTCTAACATCGAGCGCCGCATTCAGAACGTTCGAATGAGCGAGTATTGCAAACGGATCGGGAAGAATCAAGGCGCAGAGGACGTGTTTGTGTCACTTACCGAGCCCACGCCTAAGGGTGTGCGACGACACAGGCGAGGCTTCCGTGCCAAGATGAACCTGGCGAAGGTCCGAACCAGCTGCAATGGCCCACTCAGAGCAAAGGCTGAGGATGCAAAGAAGGACTACGAGCAGCTGCAGGAGTGGCGCGCGGCCATGATGCTCAGCCGAGTCAGGATCTGAGTTTAAGATCTTTATCTGAACATTAAATCCAAGAAGCTGAAAAGACAGGATCCTTTATGATGTCCCACGCAGACCTAGGACACACGAGGATGTGGTCGAGCGTGTGCGTGCATGGAATGGAGCGCATGTGACCAAGTACTCAGGTCTGTCACGTCTCGCGCGAAAATGGCAGTTCTCGGGTAGACATAGTCAGCCAGCTTTGGGATCATCAGCCATGGTTTTGCATTCATGTTGAATACCACGGTGTGAGCACAAGATCCCCTTGAGACGTTCTTCTAGCTATTCAGAGCCTGCTTTGGCCCGGGGCAGCTATGAATGGCTTCCGAGGTGGAGGTCACCTTCTGGAGTGGTTGCATTGAAGAAGTAGCCTATTGAAGACCACATTGTATGCAAGACCTTCAACACCTGAAGAATGGCAGAACAGACACTCATGCCCCAACTCATTCCGCGCTTGCAATCTCATGAATCTCGTGATTCGGGGCTGTTCAACAGGGCGCCCCACCCTTAAAGATGAACTTTGTTCGAAATGTAGCCGTTTCAGTTCTTGCTGAAGGGCAAATCCAGCCAGCCACCCTAGTAGGCTTGGCGGCACATCGCCCAGCATCAGGAGGGTAGTTAGAACTATAAAGGGGTGGCAGTAACTCCTGATGAAGTGCCCCCTCAGAATCTATAGCCTGAAGCAGGGGTATCGGGCTCTTTTTGGGTAGGCAGTTCGTTTTTCCATCTTTCTTTGAGCAAAAAGTACGAAACTGTTTCAATAGCAGGGGCAGCAGCAGCGGCAGCAGCAGCAGCAGCAGCAGCAGCACCACCACCACCACCACCACCACCACCACCACCACCACCAACACCAACACCAACACCACCACCACCAACACCACCACCACCAACACTAGTGGCGCCACCAGCACCAGCTCCAAGGCCATCGCCACCTCCCGCCAACACCGCCAGGGCAGCCGCCGCCACCACACCACCACCACACCACCACACCACCACACCACCACACCACCACACCACCACACCACCACACCACCACACCACCACACCACCACACCACCACACCACCACACCGCCACACCAC
>CAJNIZ010005213.1:72540-95944 GCA_905231905.1 Symbiodinium pilosum
TGCTTAACGGATGTGCCCAACCGCAGAGTATCCCTGCAATGCCCAAAGTATCCCTGCAGTGCCCAACCGCAGACTATCCCTGCAGTGCCCAACCGCAAAGTATCCCTGCAGTGCCCAACTGCAGAGTATCCCTGCAGTGTCCAGCCAGCAATTATCCCTGCAGTGCCCAAGCGCAGAGTTTCCCTGGAGTGCCCAACAGCAAAGTATCAATATTCTTGCAGGGCATTTGCAGCGCTGCAAGGAAGACAGTTGAGGGGGGTGCAGGGAAAAGTTGCACTTCTTGTGCAATAACGGCTTTAGGGTGGGGATGCTCGAAGTAAATAATTAGAAACTTCGATGCCATTAGTACAGCTATATCAGGGTCATACAACAGAAAACGGCTACATTCTGGCAACATGTGTTCCTGCGTGATTTGGGGTTCATACCCGGCTGTAAGGGATCATCTGAATTGAACAGTTTGATAGAATTTCACGGAAGTCGGAAGAATGTAATCTTATGAGCGACTCAACAGCCAAAAGAACTCATGTAGAACTCATGATACTGTACCTGTACATATTCCTAGACATACCTGTGTAGCTTCTTCACAGGGGCCCGAATGCAATCTTACTTGGTTCATCATCATATGGGTGCTTGTCAAAATCATGGCCCCTTTTTAGGTACCCTGAATATTAGGTGCCGTATTATACATAATTTTGACAACCACCCATATAGCAGGGCACCGGGCACCTTGAGCCCCCGCCTTTGCCTGGCCCGAAGGGCGTTGTACCGCAATAATGGAAGTGGCTTCAGACACCAATTACTATACTTTGGATGGTTTTCAGTTGCTTTAAAGATTTGGCATTCGGAACCGCAGGGTATCCATCATTTGTGCAAAGTGTTAATGTGAGCAATTTGCCTTATGTAAGCTACATAACACTTATACTTCCCGTTCTCCCCATAATACATCCCATACTATAAGCCTTAGAAAAAATTTCATGTAAAAGTGCTCACCTGATGACTTTACACTTGCAAACATCATGGATCATTTATATCTACCTAAGTCGGAACTTGTCAAGGGTCATCCTGACGATGGCTAGTATGACTGATTCTTGGCAGGTTTTTGGATCGTCAGGCAAGCATTTTGTTGAAATAGATTTGGGAGGTGTACCCTGGCATTGACACCTGGGAGCTTCCAACAATCAGAGGTCCCCATATATGCCCGCAAACACAGTAGAGCCCTCATTGTAGGCGCCCCAAAACTTAACCCCCTCATGGTGGTTCTCAATAGTTGGCACTATCGTCCCGTAATACCCGCCCATGAGTATAGCAATACATGCCCCAAGACCTATTCCAATTGCACATGCCCCTACGTCTTGTTGCCAATGAACGCTGGGCTGATAAGTGCACCTACCCCAACTGCACATTTTCTGGGCTTGAAAATCATCTTGCAGTATCCTAAAGGCTACGTAATCCCTTTTTACGTCGGAGTCCTCTTATGGCATCGTGTTTCCCAAGTAGGGCTGGCTACTTACTGGGTGTCCTGAGCCTCCACTAGCCCTTCATTCCTGGAACTTGGTACTGAAACCGCGAACTCTAAGCTTTCAATCTTAGACCCCCAAGCCGTGAGCCCTAGGTCGTAAATGCTACGCCGTACCTTAGCCCTACACCTTAGTCCCTAGAACTCTATAATTAGTCCTTAAGCTCTCGACCCTTCACACCTCAGAGCCACTCTGTCCTGGAATCCCTAGCTTAACCTCAAGAGCCTTGAACCCTAATGCAGAGCAATACTAACAGTAGTAATAGCAACAACAGTAGTAATGACAATACTAATAATAATAATAATAACAAGAGTAATACTAAGAATCACTGAATCCTGGAACCCTAGACCAGACCTTCCTTCGGCCTGGCAAGCATTGCAGCCGGCGCCGTTTTCCTGCGCAGCCGGCACCAAAGAGGCTCCTGCTACTGGTTACTAGTAAGGTTACGGTTAAAACAGAAAAGACAAGAGGAGGAGGCGGTGGCGGCGGGTGGGCACTGGCAGCTGTGGAAGCAGCGGTGCAGCAGCGGTGGTGGTAGCAGGAGTCGCACCAACAGCCGGGGTAGCGGGAGGAGGTTTACGTGTTTTGGTGATTTTTTGGTTGTCAAATTCATGTATGTCGCTGTGAGTGAAAAGAAGTGGCGTGGGTCCATTCGTGTTTCCTGACAACGGTTTGTAACGTGCGGGCTTGGAAGAAGCCCTTTTGCCACAAGTTTTTTGTGGGGCATAGGCCGCACTCGTGACAAAGGCGTCTTACAATACTGTAGACTGTGACAACGACCAGGGTCCCCGACAAACCTATCTCAGGTTTGACATGGGCGTGACAATGTAGCACAATTATGAACTATGAACTTCCAGATAGCAAAGGTCAAAAGCACAGCCCTGCTCGCATTGTGTTCAAGGTTGTTCCTTGCGGTGGACGCGGCTAGTGTTTCCATTTTCTTCAGAGTATAGATATGGTTTTCATTGGGGAGCATTAGTGCGGGTGAGTGGCTCCACGTCCTAATGTTGGGGCCAAACTCCCACGCACATGCACACCGCTTGACCATATCAGAACGAATGTCGGTAGGAATCTTCCTCAAAGTTCTTATGCCCGCCGCTTGCCCAATGAGTTGAGCCGTTCGGCTATTGTCTCAACAGCATAGAGAATCTTACCACGCTGACTTAGCCTGAACGCGGGCCTCTGTGGTTCATGGTAGAGGAAAAGGGGGATTGGGAGCCCCAACCCAGCAAATCAGAAGCCTATAGCTATCACATGACACGATTCTGATCCTAGCTTCTCTTATTGGTTCAGGTGCCACACCAACAACAGCGACTTCCAAGGAGAAGATCGCAGAAGCGACTCCTCAGGGCTTTGAAGCTTGAGGGCGCTGCGGCATGTTGGGCTCCAATGAGAGTTCCCCAGAAGGTCTGGGTGTTCAAGGGTTTACGGCTTCCAAAGCCACAACAAAGATTTGGATGCGTTTCCCGATTCTGGTACGTTACCTACCTGGCAGTCGAGGACTCGCTAGGCACAATCTTCAGTCGAAAGCTACACCCGTCAGATCCGGCAGAGTATGTCAAGAGAGGTGAGACACCCTTTGCGCACTCCAAAATTTGGAGAAGTTGGCAGTGCATAGAGGCATAGAGACGCCTTGAGAGCTTGAACCAGTTCGAACCCACAACCAGAACAACCTAACTACTCTCAGCCCTATGCCAAAAAGGATGTTTTTTCCCCATGTTGTTTCCAGATAGCTGGCATATTCGCCCAGCACATGTTGAAAGGCTGCCCATGCCCCTTTTGCATGCTAAGCCCTCTTTCCGAAACCTGGGTCCTAACATCCTAAGCCCCGCCGCCCTGGACGCTGAATCTTTCAACCTATGACTTCCTGCTTGATGGGAATAAGTAAGTCTACTCCCTATGTAATCCCATGATATCTTCCTTCATTCCCTACTAGGCAGGAGCAAGGTTAGTCAACTCCACCCAGCCGAACCCGTGGATTTCAGAAGCTGGTTATGGCCACCGAGCTGCAGGCAACATATCCTGAAACCTGGAGCAACCCTTCCGGATCTGTTTCTTGGCTTGAACAGGGAGAGGGATGGAGTCGTCCTCTCAAGAGGAGAGAGAGAGAGAGAGTTAGTTAGTTAGTTAGTTGGTTTCCAGACATTAATCATGAGGCGTCCCTGTGTTGAGAGTCCATATGATGAGGCTTATAGCATGTGGGGGCATAAGGAAGGACTCCGTCTAGCTACTCCGAGAGCCCGTACCGGGCTGTAAACACGATTAGAGGTTAGGTGTGTTTTTCAGGAGTTACATGGGGTTGAGGGTTCAGGGGCTCGAGAATCCTTTTCCTGGAAGGTGGATGCAGTTGGTTACTACTTCAGCCCCCTTCCTGACGTCCAGTTGATTTGGTCAAGCATCACTTCGGGTGTGTATAATAAGGGTGTGCGGCGACAGTTTAAGGATTAGTGTAGGCGTTCGAGGTTCAGGTAAAGGGGTGTTCTCCGAGTTCTATCAGAAGTCCATGCAGGAACGACATCACGGCTCTGTCTAGAGTATCTAAAAGTTCATTTTACATCCTGAACCCTAAGCCCTAAACCGCATGGTTCAAAACATTTTATCGGTATCACGAGCTCACGTTGCAAGATTTGAGTAACAGTCGAGTGGGGGTTGAGAGTCACCGGATTCGAAGCTTGGATGGGGTTATGTTTAGGTTTTAAGATTACATAAGCAATGGGCGGGCCCTCATATGGACCCAACACATGTTCTCACCTTCATTATGAGGACTCCCAAAGGGGCCTTGTTGTCGGGATCCTCCGTAACTACCAGCATCATTTCCGAGCAGGCAGGACCCTCCTTGTACCCTTAAGTAGGGGCATATGGTCCCCAATAGTGGGTATTTAGGGTAGACAGCGGGTAGATGGAGGGTCTAGGAAAATCTATTTACATGAAGCAGCATGTGCTCCAAAAGCCTTGTTCTGAAAGAGTTTAATGTTCGCAGCCACAAACAGAGCCATGTCTGCACCCGAATTCCTCCACCTCATACTGAAAGCCTGGCACTCTACGACGGTTTTTCGCCCACCTACTGGGTTGCTGTTAAGGAACTTTAATTACGGTAGTGTAATAAGGCAACCCTATTATTTGCTATATACCCAGATTATGCCAACTTAATCTAGGATCATTAACAACAACCCAGCCTACTTATGTAGAGTCTCCATCAGGGAGGCATTTCACTCCAGGATCTAAGAACATTGCTCCCGTAAAAGAATGAAGGAAAGGATCCCTGAATACTCAGTATCTAAACTCCTGAACGAGGGGAAGGGGACTATACAGGGTTCCCAGTATAGGGCTTATTAAGGGGGATACTAGGAGTTTAGACAATGGCTTATATATTCCCCAATAGCGTAGTAGTGCTTTGCATATTCTTTTCCATGGGTTCATTCAGTTCATTCCCTGCTAACCAGAGCTAAGATGACTAAATGCTGTACTATTCATGGTATTTGGGCCCTAAAGCCCTATGATTTGGGTCCTTGGGCTCTTAGGAATCTTTACTGCTAAGTTGGGAGCCCATGAGGTGCTAACCGCGATCAGCACGGAGCTTTGGGTGGCCGAACGGCCATTCATTTGGAACTCCATCGATGCACCCAGCCTAATACACTGTATGCTGATTCTGGAAACTTTTGTAGATGTAGATCCACAGCCCTACTAGAACCATGTTTGATAGATGTTTCGGTTTGGCTTACTTTTTCCATCCACCTTGGGCTTGCGCGCTAAGGGTCGGGGTGGCGCACTGCCTTAGTAGCAATAGTCAGAAATAATCAAAGTAAGAATACCTTCCGAGAAGTACAAAAACACAAGAGCGCTACAAGAAGTTGGGGTGGTGTGCCAGGGCCGTCTGGATGACAGCTCCGTGAGATCACCTAGGACTTTAGATATCTGATATGTTTGTGCCTGGGCTCTCTAACCCTATCCCTCCTGGGCCTTAATGCAGTAGCCCAAATAGTTGGTAATGCTGTCCCCTTATTAGCACCTGTATAGTTAGGGCAAAAATCAAACGTAGCCCAAAACCTTATTCTCATCGTTTCGGACCGAAAAACAAGCTCCACAAAAGTACAGCCCCCCGACATACACAAATGCCAGTTTCATTTGTCACGCGCGTTTTCACGCGAGTAGTAGTTTTTGGGATCGTATGGTAACCTATATAGAGTAATGTTATGTTCTCCTGTTGGGGTATAGGATTTCATACACAGAATATAATTGTACTAGGTTCAACACCCACATAAAAACGTACTCACATGATTCTCCATTATCCTAGTTGTGCTGGCCCTTGCAAGGTCCCAGGCTTCAGTTAGACTGCTTAGTACTGCTGGTCACAAGAAAAAGGTTTGGCTAAGTGTAGCATACTTGCAGCTCCCCCAAACTCGTTTAGGGTTTAGGCTTCAGGGCCTCATCCACTAGCCACTAGGTCGGCGGCAAGATGGCCGTGGTCCGATTGCCGGATGGGAGCTTGTGCCTCCGCCCGCGTAGCTCAAGGAAATTGATAACCTAAAGTTGGGGCCGAACCGTTACCAATACTGTGGGCCTAGATTGCTGATACAAACAGTTATCTTATGAGAACAATGCCAAAAGAATTCTAAATCATATTGCTAACTGCTTTGAAGCCTACAGTGCTGATAATAGTAGGTGTACCCCAGTTAGTATGATGGAGAATCAAATGGACAAGAGAACGGAGGCTAAAAAGGAAACAAGATGTATATGGCGGCCAGAGATTAGGGTTTGGGGTCTTGGGCTTATAACTTACGACCTAAGAAGAGTAAGAATCAAAAATAAGGATAGTGAGAAGAGGAATAGTAACAATAGCAATAATGGGAGTTTGAGCAGTAATATACTAATACGAAGACAGTAATAATATAGAAATATTAGCAATGCCGGTAATACTAGTAATCGTAATAATAGTGTCCAGCTACAAGCCACCTACTTGTAAGTTCCCCAATACGGTTACAGCTGGGTTATAGCTGAAGCTGCAAGGGGCGAATTGCCTCCCTACACCCTAAACCCTGTAGAAACTCTAGCGCCGAAACTCGCTCGGACAAAAATTCGCTGTGCTTGCTTAGGGCTTCTGCGATCATAGGGTGGTCAGCGTTTGTACCTAGACTTTCGTAGTAGTTTGGTAGGAGGACTCATGCCCTTTGAACTCATTATACTGTATAATGGTAACTAAACAAAAGTGTAGACCTTTGGACTGCCAGGGAATTAGCTTGGAGGGCTTGTTTATCAGGGAAGAGGGGTTTGTGATGGAGTTGAGAGCGTTAGGGCTGTTAGTTCTATTCTAGCGACTGAGCGTACTAGAATACAGACTAGAGTTGAGGGCCTCCGGGTTTCCAAAACCCATTCATTAAGGAATATACCTTCAGTCATTCCTAATTAGGTTTCGTGATAGCGTTTAGCCTAGTTAAAAAGGTTTCTGGAAGTCCTGGGCTAAAATCTTGGCTCGGGGTTCGGGGTTGCAGAGGTGAGTGCTTGGGGGCTGGAGTTGACGCGTGATTTTTTCGTTTGAGGTTCACGGCTTTGGACTTCAGATTTTCTAGTTCAGGGCTGGGTTTTTGCGCATCATCCTTGGCATTGTTTCTCAACAGGCAGTCAGCAATTAGGGATTCCATGGGATTTTGCTTGGGAGTAAGCGGGCTACATGGAGGCGATTCCTGATGTTCGAGTCCCACTTCATTGCAAGGGCCCCTATACCCTGCTTTTGAGAATAACCAATGTACATACACTGCATAGCTTCATGCAGATAATAGTGGATTATTGTGGAATTCTATGCTGCCTTCCCCACGTTTCAGAAGGGGGCGTTGCGTAGCAAGAGGAGTTCGCATGCATTATGGTGTTGCGCTGGATCATAGGCAGCGATGCAATCATAAAGACGCAGAATAGCACTTGGGAGAAGTGGAATTCTTATCCCTTTGCAGACCTTGCACACCGCACTGCAACATGCACGACGCATTCATTTACTCTTCTTGGATTTCAATGCCGGTGAGCTTTAACATGTACGTAAATCTAGGGTTCGAGCAAAGCCATGCTCTGAACACCTGTTCGGGGCCGTATGAATTCCATCCTACCTTTTGAAAGAATGGGCCGACGAAACAGATTTTGGGAGCGTTTGAGAGGGCCATGTCAGTGGGACATGATACCTCGTACGTACGCACGGGATCCCAGATGAGCTCTAGCGGGCTCGACTCCTGTGGATGTGAAAACAGAGTACACCAGCCTCAGAACCTTACGTAGATGTCGCAAGTCTCTGACAAGAGCGCTTGAGCCTTCACTCTCTTCTCAATGTAAAGCAAGACCATAGCTTCCTCTTTGTTATAGTGTTCTTGAAAAGAATACTGTCTTACCTGGTTCAAACACCAAAGCAACCTCTCACTTGAGGTGGGTGCACTCCCCAGTGGAGCTTGATGAGGACATGGGGGCTCATTGGGTGCTGAGCAGGAGGAAGGCACTCATGACAAGATAGCACTAGCAATAGAGAAGAACCAGTATAAATAGGTATAAGAAGAAGAACAGCAGCAACAAAACTAAAAATAATCGCTTAGGGTTAACCATAGTCATCATGCCATCCTCCCTGGGCTACTTCAAGCTCGTGTCGTATGAGCTACCAGGTTTCTTGAGGGGGATCGGAGTTGAGGTCCTAGGGCTTAGGTGTTGAGCTTGGTTTCGTTCAGTCACCCGGTACTGTAGGGGCCTAAATAATTACCAATATCATGGGCCCATATTCCTTATGTAACTATGGTCTATGGTACTTCAAATGGACCTCAAAATGATACTGGTAATTATTTAGGCCCCTGAAGTACTGGCAGGCGCAGCAGAAGCCGGGGTTATACCAGATGCACAGCTAAAACAGAGGTGAGGTAATCTGTGATTAGACTTGGACTTGGATGTGTACTTCATATATATATATGTATACATATGCCTTCCCCTTAAGTAGGTAGAATATGGGGTATATGGGAATCCTATTCTAACATACCCAAAGCCATATTCTATCTACTTAAGGGGGACTATACCCCTAAAACATTGCAACCCTTGCTGTGGGCACCCCTCAGCAAGGGACTCCTAGTTCTTGGAAACCCCGACATGAAGCGCCAGTCGAAATCCAGCAGTTCTTTGGCGATTAGCATGTTTCCCTCGAATGGTACGACAAGCATCAAACTTTGGATTGGAAGGGTTTAGGGTTTGAGGATTAGGGTTTAGGGACAAGCATCAAGCTTGAGAATGAAAGCTCCAGATGCACGGTCCTGTTATCATTGTTGTGTCAACCATCATTCAAATGGTTGGAAGCATAGCGTAGGAATCCGACATGCTTATGGGCTAGCAGAATGGATGAAACCTTGGGAACGTGGGCCCCGTACCCCCCCCCCCCACCCCATGACGGAGGAGCTCAGGCAAGGGCTGAAATCGCTGGGTCCTGTACGACACATCGTCTCCCCCAACTTCGAGCATGCGACTGGTTGGCAATGTAGACCTCACCCTACTGATGACCTGGGAATGAGAGAATGGCTTTTATGGGCAATGATACTTTAGGGTTGAGGGCCTTGGGGTTAAGGGAATGATGTTTTGAAGTTTCTGGGGACTTGCGAAGCAGGTTATAGGTGTTCCCAACCTGAACCCACGAAGTATTTTTGACGGAGATCCATTAGCTCTTTTTGGACTTGTTTGAGCCTTCACTTTGCCCATCGTTTTGACGTCCAGAAAACTGCCGTTTGCAGGTGAAATGGGCAGCTCAGTGGAAGCAAGCGTTTCCGGACGCCACGCTATGGGGGACACCAGGCCGGAGAAAATGCTTGGAGGTTCGTGATGTAGTGTTGTGGGTTGCTGTAACCTCATGTATTTCGGGGTTAGGGTTGAGAGTGCAAAATACTCATAATTGCCTGGTGTACTAAGCGTTTAAGGGTCGAGTGTTCACTTCAGTTATAGTTATAACCTTTTTATACCAATAGTTATAACCGAAGTATGAGCCTCGTAAGTCCTCCTGGTATGGTCATCGCCGTGTAGCTACTTTTTAATTGGGATACAAGTACACTGAGCGCACTGTCAATTTAGGAAACCTTGCGTTGCGTGAGATACCGGAGAGTCCTGTAAATTTTCATTGAGCCCTTGAAAGTATCAGGTGAGCTACAGTCTAAACACCTTAACGGGGGTTATGTAGGGGATTACATACGGGACTCCTTTCGAGCTTAGTACGGGGGATACTAGGAGTTTAGACTGGCTCAGGTCGTGCAAGATTTCCTTCATCCACTGTAGGGTCGTAAGAAGGACGCTGAGAGGAGTCTCGGGTCATGTTAGTGTCCAGAAATTTGGCTCAGGAGGACGGAGTACTTGCGGCGGCTGTAGTACAGTAGTGGCAGTGGTATTGTTGCAAGTTGCGACAGCTGCTTGTAGTGTTTGGGATAACGTGAAAGGGGCTATCACCTCGGTAGCAATTTCACACATGCTATGGGAACAAATGTGAGGTAGAAGCTTGAGCAAGTACCAGCATTATTCCCTTGACACGCCTCTATCGACATAGTTTGGGCTCCTACATTAGCAAGAGGCTCACATCCGCCCACAAGGCCTATGATTGGGTGTCACCTGCTTAAGAACTTAACCCTACGCCTTTGCATTTTCACGATGCACGTGCTGAAGTCACCTATATAGCATGGGTTAGTTTGTACCCTAATCCCTACTTGCCTTCTCCTTCCATACCCCGTCTCATCTTTGAAGCTTAAGCCTTGAGCCCTAAACCCTATAAAAGCCATTAACTCCTTAAAGGGGTTATACAGGGGACCACTATAGGGGTTATTATGGGAGATACTTGGAGTTTAGATTATAGCCCATTGTTGGAGCAGGCATGAAGGAAAAGTTCCCAAAGATTCCCTTCGACATCGAGCTGCCGAGAAGCTTGTCGGCATCCAGGGCTGCGGGATTGGGGATTACTGGGTTGCTGTTAAGGAACTTAAGATAAGTTACCAGAATGGGTATATATAGTAATTAATAGGGTTTCCCCATTACAGTAACTTAAATTCAGTTCCTTATCAGCAACCTAGATTAGGGTTTAGGGTGTCGGTGTTTGGGGCAGGGTTTAACTTAGGCTCTAGGTGTAGGTTTCGGGTCAGGGTTTAAGATTCAGAGTGGGTTGGGTTCAGGGTTAGGATTGAGGGTTCAGAGTCCCTGCTAAGTTGGACAATTTGTTTCGTACATGCTTATGACTCCACGCTGTCAGTTTGATCGAGGGCTCTGCTCTTTCAGTGGCCTGGAGGTACGAGTTTCTGCCTGCTTCGCGGGCCAAACTAGAACTCCCAAACCGGAGGAGCGCAATTGTGAGCACGATTCTTCATCTTCACCTGCATAGTATTTTATTTGGGGATACTATGGTACCCATTATAGAGTAAGATTCTATCCTCCTTTTGGGGTATAGTATTTGATATAAGGAATATATTCTTACTAGGTTCAACCACCAAGAAAAACGCTACTCATCTGAAGCACTCCATACTTTTCAGCCGCTGAAACCGCAACCATAATGCCAAAAGATATGTACAGATCCGAGTCTCGCAATCTGTGGTACCCCTTTGAATCCGTGGCCATGTTAGCGCTGTAAGATTAGTCAGAGGCACGTCTTACGGGCAACTGGCTTAGAGAACCTCCTAGTCAAAATCCTGAAATCATAAGCCCTAAGCAACCCAACTTCCTCCCCAAACTCCTAACCCTGAAGCCTCAATGTCCAGACCTTGTCCCCTGAACCCTAACTCTTAAACTCCAATCCCTAAGCTGCTGGACCCTAAACCTTGAGTCCTAATCCCTAAGCCTGCCCTTCTGTAAATCCTGACCTTGAACCCCCGAACTGGGGGGGTCCAAATACCAAGGAGATTTGGGGGGGGTTCTATGGTATTTAGGGTTGGGGGTTCTAGCCTCTGAACGGGATGTAGGGGTTATATGGGGTTTATATCGGTGCTATAAGGGATTAGGGCTTCCAAAGATCAGGGTCCCTTTGAGGGGGCGGGGAGGGTCCCCAAAATAAGCATGCTAGCATTTGGGGTCTATATTGGGGTTCCCCTATTCATGGAAACTACCAAATCTCAACTATTGCCAGGCTATTACTGTTCCTTCTTATCATTACTATGACTGTTACTACCATTCTCATAGTTCTACTCTTCCCTGAAGGTAACTCTAAACCCTGAGCCCTACAAACTTGAATGAACCCTAGAACCCATTCAAACCCTATGAACCCTATAAGACGTTAAACCCTATAGGTCCTAAAGCTTATAAGCCCTTAAATCCATACTATAAAGCCTAAACCCTACAAACCCTAAACCCTACAAACCTTAAACCCTTATCCTTGCCTGAACTAGGTACTCCAGTAGTACCCTTTTGCCCTTTTTATTTTGGGTCTCCTTATTTAAGCTGAACAGTAGGAAAAAGGGTACCCTTATTATCAATGGGTTACTGGGGAACCTAGTAGTTCATGGAACCTTAAACCCCTAAACCCCTAAACCCCTAAACCCTAAACTTTTAAACCCTAAACCCTATATATGCAGAAAATAAGCCTATCCTTCCCTCAAGGTAGCGCCGAAGCTCCATCTGAATGGGGAGGTGCACTGCGCCTTTGCTTCGCGGACTGCGAGCGACCCTGGGGCCTGCAGAAAGGGGTTTAGGATTTAGGGTCTAGGGATTAGGGTTTAGGATTTAGGGTTTATGGTTTAGGGATTAGGATTTAGGGATTAGCATTTAGGGTTTAGGGTTTACGGAGGGCTTGGATGGGTTTGGGGGCGCTGGGGTCATACAGTCAGTCAGAGATATTGTACTAGCAGCAGCAATAATACCAGCGATCAGGGGCGGCCTTTAGGGGTTCAGAGTTTGAGTCTGTCTGGCTTAGTTTTCGGTTTTGGGGTTTGAGGCGGCTGAGGGTTCAGGGTTTGGGGTTAGGGTCTAGAGCCGTAGGGTCCAGGGGTTTACTTGGGGTTACGGGGCTTAAGGCTTTTTGATGTTGTTCTGGGCGCGGCGCAGGGTAGGAGTGCAAAAGCCTTATTGGTGACAAACCCACTCCCCAGACTGCGGGCTCAATACAGCCATAGGATAGGGTTTAGGATATCTATGGTAGTGAGAGTCTTACTTCTGGGTACATGGAGTTGTATAATTTCACTTTTGGCCTAGCTGTGGTCAGCAGGCCGGTGTAGTGCAGGTGTCGCTTCTAGACTTGATTCAAAATGGCGTGGGTCTGCGATTGGTACAAAGCATGGAAATACTGGCGTACCGTGCAAATGCTGCATAAGCCTCCCATTCCTTGCTGTGTGTTGACACTAAAGTTCAAACACCTGGGAGAACCCCTGTTCCACTTACAAGCTTGCTTGGGACAAGCTGCAAGCTGCGAAAGCATGGCAGGCATCATCAGCCTTCAAGGGCTGAGTTGCAGGGAGTTTGCTGTACAGTCGCAGGGCTTCGGGATATCTGACCCCGTTGCTTCCCAGCCTGTGATCTTTCAAATTCTTTACCATGGGTATTCTTCCCGCCACAAGCATTGGATGCCTATGTCACAGACACACACACACACCACCACTGTATTTGTGAGTTTTCTTCTGCGCAGACCTTGACATTATCCTCATGACCGACTGTTGGTGGACCAGGGCTCTCCCCGACCTGACACCCGAAATTCCCAAGCCAGATTCTGACAAGACCTCTGAGGAACTCCTATACTCGGCACGCCTTTCTTCAATGAAGTTATCTTCTACCACGTTGCCAGCGACACGCTGATGTGCACCTTTACCGCGAAAGAGCACGGCAGGCAGCACGTGAGTAGTATTTTGAATGGCCCAAGTATTGGCCCAAGAGTAGGATAGTATTCTCCGCTTGTAGTGATAAACTCGTTTGGTTGCACCGCCCAAGAAGCGCTACCCGGACCCCCAAGGTAGATATACCCATGGCGCGAAACTCTTAAACAATAAACGAAAAGGAAACAGCTGACCACCTTTTACATTTTCTAAGCAGGTGGGCAGTCCCGCCCGAGCGTTCCCAACACGAGCTACGGCAGTTGTCTCCGAATTGGATTGTCTTAAGGGCCGTGGGGGCATGTGGGAATGGCAAGGAGATCATGTACTGGCCATCCTTGGGAAACTTGATGAGGCTTTGCTGAAGAATCGCAACGCTGACTAAGCCGAAGATCCCAAGGGGATCGGACATGTACTTCTGGCCAGCTCAACCCCCCCAAACTGCAAGTTCTAATCCACCTCTACTCTCTATCACGTGGAACCCAATGCCTGCACAAGTCTTCTGCCATGCAAGTCCAAAACACAAAGCTCAAAAACCTGACTGGCAGAGCGTCTACACCCTACGCCCACATGACCCAAATACTCAGCATCTGTTCAGAACTCATGCTTTTTTATTACAGGTGCGCTACGGGAGACGGTAGTGTAGTGTATAGAGCCTTGGCATTCAAACTCCATGCTGTAGGGGGGGGGTCTTTGTGTTGCCAACATAGTGAGGCCCGGAGTATGGTTCAACTAGTCGTGGCTGGTGCCTAGACTATGGAGCTCCCACCCTGGCCAGCTGAGGTACAGACATATTCTGGAATTACCCGCGACTCATCTTGCACGGCGGGAAGAGCTTGGTTCCGAATGCGGATGTTTGACGCATGGGTTCCTTTCTTCGAGGTTGACTAGTCAGATGGCTCAGTTCTTTGGCTTCGGATCCTCACACGGAGCATGTGTTGCAATGGAATATCCAATCCGAGGTCGAATCTTCCAGGAGGCTCGGCGCTTTGGAAGTTCCTCATGGACAAGATCTACTTGCCCTTCTACAAGAGCTCCTTGTCTTTGGTGCTCAGGATTGTTTTCGGCTTAGGGCGTAGGTAGCTTAGCTGTAGCCCAGAAAACCTAGATCTACTTGCTTTTGACGGCTCTATGCGGAACTGTGCATATCAAGGGGGCCCTCCTTGGAAAAGCTCACTGGGACACAGGAGATGAGTCCCCATGCACTTCTCATTCGATTTAGGGTCAAGGTTGGGAGTAGTCTATATCGTGGGGTGGAGGCTCTCCAGGGCGGACAGGATCTTCTGAGACGCCCATCCTACACCGCCTTTAATCTTCAAACCCTAAACCCTCTCATGATGGTAAACCTGGTAAACCTTGATTAATATCGAATTGGACTGCTGAACCCTAGAAAGCAAAAGACCAAAGCCCTGAAACCCGTAACTCCGCGTATGCTCTGAGACCCTATAGTCTTTCAACCCACACTCGTAAATAGCTTAACGGTTTCGGGTTTAGGGAAAAGATTAAGTTGAAGTTTGGAATTATGGGGCCCTAGTATGGCCCTTAATCCTGGGTTCCGTTTCTAACTACCATATACATTGGCGGCCCATATTAGGCCCGTGGTAAAGACTTGGCTTGGTTACCGCCCCCATTCTCTAACCGTTGGATAGAACTTTTGATATAGTTATCTCTAGCCCTTCATATGACCCCTCTCATACAACATTTATGGGTGAGACCAGTGCCCAAGACTTAGCACTGAATTTCGAGAGCCATGGCTTTGTAAGTAGGTTAATAATGGGGACAACTGGGGGCTAGTATGTGGCTTATGGGCGGTTATAAGGCTGGTTGTCAAATTTATGGTCCCTTTTTGGGTACCCTAAATATTAGGTGCCGTATTATAATAAGGACCCAAAAAGGGACCATAATTTTGACAACCACCCATAAGTATACTTACAAAGTCCACCTGACCCTCCAAGCAGGCTTCATGGTTCGCAGCCCTGGGTCGCTGCAAGCAGTCTTGGACACGGTGGCAGACTGGAAGCCCCAAGGTTGGTGGTCTCTAGCTAGGGTTTTTACGGCTTTAGGGTGTAGGAGTTTTAGGGTTTCATGGTTTCAGGGTTTCGTGGTTTAGGGTGTAGGAGTTGTAGGGTTTCATGGTTTGAGTGTTTAGGGTTTCTCGGGGAGGGCAATGGGAAGGTCCTCGTATGCGATTACAGGGTGTCCGGAGTTTTGTTGGTGTAGTTCGGAGATGATGGGTTTCTTGATGTGCGGAAGATTGCGGGTCCCCCTAGCCGCCCCCCCCCCCATGCGCCAAAATTAGGGAGTTCATGAGAAGGGGGACCTTTATTTTTGGGAAACTAACGAACGGAGTTCTGTGAGGCCTACCTCTACTTGGAGCTAGGGTGGGTACTAGAAACCTGCATGACTTTTATTAATACCTTATACCTTGGGGAATTATGGTGCTACACTAGAATGTCATGCAGGAATTACAGTATCAACAGTAGGGCTTCCATTTGTGTCCCGAACAGGGTTTTAGAGTTGGGGTGCTCAGGCAACCCTTCATGGGATGCACCTGTTAAACCAGGGGTAGTTACCAGTGAAGGGTAGGTAATTAGGGTTACAGGTAAATCCTATGGCGTGGTTCTTAGGATCTAGGGAGTCTACTAAAGAGCGCTTGTAAAAGCATAGGCCTGAAGGTGGTTGGCCCTTTCGTGATGGTGGTTTCTGGTGAAACTGCATATGTCAGTCCGTAAAATGAAAGAACGTTATTGAGCGCAATGGTTGATTCCACCCGCCCCTGAAAGATATTTAGGGTTTGGGAAGGTAAAGACCGCTTTTCCGGTTTGGGGCCTGTGCGGATTCGACTCTCGTATTTCCAAACTGCTTGCTGTTTAGTAGCTTCCTTGCAAGGGAATTTCTCAAAATGCTCGCGTTCACCCCTATAAAGCCGTAAAGAGTCATCTCTTCAGAAACCAAGCTTTCGGGCTTGCAGTTTGATTGGCAGCTGCAAGGTCCAGGGTATGAATCCCCAGGCTCCTCAATCATTAATCCAGCTCTGGGCAGGATTGCTGCCATGCCATGGCAAATACGTACCCAATGGTGCGTACAAAGAGTTTCTGGGACACCTCTCCCGTTAGCAAGCGCTCCCAGGCAGGGGACTTTACGGGTTCCTGAACCATCCTCCGCTTAAAGCCCCTAGACTTAAAGACTTGTTGGCCAGATAGAGGTTTAGGGGATTTAGGGTTTAGGGGGCTCTTTTCCCTCCACTCCTGGTACCCCTTCCCCCGAACATGGTTTGGGCGCTTGGTGTTGGGCGTTTCAGGTGTAGATTCGCATAATCAATGGCTTGGGAGCCTGCTTCCAGGTTTTGGGCCAGCTACGGGTACGGTACAAAAGGACCCAACAGGTGGGCTTGCTTGGATTATCTGATTCTTTCTTGGGCCGTATGCAAGCAGACATATATCAGTAAAAACTCTCTACGCCTCTTTGTATCCTTATATACTCCTAGACATGGTCCCTGTGTAAGTGACGGACATCCCTATCCCCAGCCGCGCTCATCATCTATCGTGTCCGAACATGCTGAGCATCTTCGTCTCAGCAATAAGACCTAGGAAGCGCTTGCAACTCAAGAAGATGAAGGATTAGGGTTATAGGACGTGATAGGGTTTAGCGTTTAAGTGTTTAGGGTTTAAGGATGAGGTGCTACCCAATGATTGTTGCTCATCCTCCCTGGACCCTGAAGCAAGCACCCTGAACACTCCATCCCCCAAGCCTTCCAGCCGCAAACCCCCAACAGACTAGTAACGACTACCCTTATTCAATAAGTATAACGGTATAATCCATAAACCTGTAGGTAAAGGAGGTTACAGGTAAAGCCTAAACCGGCCAGGCAATGCCCTGGATCAACCTCTCCTGAGCCTCTGGCGTTGGCTGTCTAGTTTAGCTTCAGTCCTGATACCAAGAACCAAGCTGAGCGGGAAAGAAAGGGCAAGGATGGTTTCAGTTTTGGGGCGACCCTCACTTCTCTCAGTGCGCTTGTGCAGCTCTCTGTGTTGTCCTGATTGCAGCGTGTGGTCACCTCCGCCGTCCCTCTTTCTATTTTTCAGCTAATGTCATAGCTACTGCACCCTGGACAATCAACCAGGTCACCGGCACAAGATGGTTTACAGTAAACATCCAGGATGCAAATGAAGCAGTTCCTCAACCTATGCTATACTAGTGTATTACCCCGCACGTTGCACTGCCCCTCACAGTGCTCTCCCATTGGGATTAAAACGGCTTGGCATTCTCATGGGAGGCAACATAACGCCATCTTTTAAAAAAGCTGTCCTTGAACTACCAAACGGGCCGTCATGCATCCTAAGCCTGAGCCCTAAGTGGGGAAACCTTTGCTGGGTTGCTGTTAAGGAACTTAGATTAAGTTACTATATTGGGGAAACCCTATTATTTACTATATAGCCATTATGGTAACTTTATTTAAGTTCCGTAACAGCAACCCAGTTTAGTCCCTGAAGCCTTGCTCTTGGCCAATCCCTGAATCTTGGCAGTGCATACACGACACGTGGACACTCCCTTCAAGAAGGTAGCCCAAAGTAGAAGCCGTGTACCGTCGAGAACAGATGCCCTGCTTGACCCTACTCCAAGCCTGAATGGGGTCCCTAAAGCCCAAACTTTGACTGGAAAATCCCCAAACCCTAAGCCCTGATTTGAGTGGTTGTCAAAATTATGGTCCCTTTTTGGGTCCCTATTATAATATGGCCCTAGTATTTAGGGTTCCCAAAAAGGGACCATAATTTTGACAACCACCCATTTAATATCATTCGGTCACACAGGCTGCACACCGTAAACTGTAGCAGCTCCAACCTGATACATGGTCCTGAATTGCCTGTGTTGCTGTTAAGAAATGGTAGTTTCCCAAGATAAGGGGACCCCAATATAGACCCAAATATATTATAATCCTTATTATGGGGACCCCTAAAATGGTACCCCTAATTTTGGGAAAGCCCCAAATATAAATGAAGGCTGACTAAGGTTACTTTGTTATCCAAATTATGGTGACTGAGCGTAAGTTCATCAACAGCAACCCTGTTCCAGGAAGCCAAGGTCCTAGCTGTTTTGCCTTTTTCTGTCGTTTTCTGCTACATTTCTCGAAATTGAAGGTTGCGCATATTCAAGCTCTAAAGGCGGATAGGCCATGTATTGATGTATACAAAATCGGGCTATTCATGCTGAGGCCCCTTTTGACAGGACGGTAGTCTTTGCAGTAACACTTTGTGCTGAAGGGCTAGGAAACCAGTCATCAGGTGGGTATATACTCTCAAAGGATCTCGATATGGACCTCATGTGACGCCATTACCCTTACATGAGCTTTATGTGAGCCTTTCTACCCACCCCGTAATTACCCACCCGGGGAGTGTCCTTGGTTTACTGTATTTTTCTATTTGGGGATGAAGGAGAAGCTGCCCCGCAGACGGTTGCAGAGGAAGCTGCGGCTAAGGCGATGTAAGGATGCATCTTGGGTTGAGGATTTGGCACTGGGATCCGGGGCTTAAGGATGAGGGTTTAGGATCTCAAGTGGGCGGCAAGGACACCAGTGATATTGTATAGATGTCACTAAGCGAAACTCCCACCGTCCGGTGAAGAGGCAGCCCAGGTATGCCCAGGTAAGAGTATCATGTTTGTTTAGGCAACCACCCGCTAATAGTGAGCACCGTAGTGAGCACAAGGAGATAACAGTAATTTTATTCTATGGAAGTGGCTGCTACCGGTTGGGAGAGGAACCCAGACAAGCACCGCCGCTAGCCTATGAGACCGCTACACGCGCCACCTACGCAGCTTTTTCAGCCTATGGCAAGCAGAGCGCGCTGCGCTTGAAGTCCGTGCTGTTGCTGGATGACATCCGCGACGTCGCAGAGAAGCACTTGAACGTGGAAGCCATGGAGCTTCGGGTGCTCCTGGAGGGCACGAGTTTCCTGCTGAGGCCAGCCCCAGCGCCGCAGCTCACCTTCAATGACTTTTTGGCCAAGCTCTGGAACGGGAAAAAACACACAGGCGGCAGTGAGTACTAAGCTGTGCCACCGCCGCCTGCCCGCCTCCTGCTGAGCCTGCGCGGTGCATCAAGCACAAAATTAGTATAGTATATTATAGTACATTATAGTATTTTATAGTATTTTATAGTATTTTATAGTATCTTATAGTATCTTATTATTTTATAGTATTTTATAGTATTATATGGCATCTAATAGGATCCTTTCATGGGGTATGCAACCGTTTGCAGCCTTGCAAACTATCCTGGCCTTGACTTCTGCCAGCCCTGAGCCAAATTGCATGTCTTCAGATTGGTAGTTGCCAAAAATGAGGGGACCCCCATATAGACCAGAATATATTACAATTCTTTTTTATGGGAACCTGCAACAAGGCACCCCTAGTTTGAGGACATCGCCACATTCCTGATTCTGGACAGTTTGCATTTGAATCCCTGAGCCCCCTAACCTTGTCTGATGGCCCGAAACGAATCGAAACTGAGTATTCTGTCGGCAGCCGTGAGAATTCATACCGGTAGCGGTTTGCGTTTTTAGCCCAATGCTCGTCAGCTGCGCTGCAGTGCTTCATAATATGCAAAACAATAGAATGTATGTCCGGCATATGCAATAGGTCGGTTACACGAAAAGAGTCTTGAAGCCAGAATGCCTCAAAGGCTACGCGCCGAACATGCGAAGCAAAAAAGCCTCAGCTCGTAAACTCGCCCAGAGAGCCTACCTGGAAACACTCAACAACCTAATCCCATCTCCTAATCTCCCCCCCCGCCCCCCAAAAATAATTCCGCCCAAAAAAAGAACAGTTTACGTTGGAGAGAATCTTCATTATCATGGCGGTGTTTTTCTAACTTATCAGGGAAGCATCACATCCCTACACCTTAAACCCTGGAACTGAAACCTTTAGCGCTCTTCAGCACACCCGTGCTGAGCAGCTCATCAGCTCCAAAAACTTCATTCGACCTCTTCAACCTTACCTTGCTGCGGTTAGTAGGGTAACAGGGAATATACTTGGGGGTATTATGGGGTTTAGGGTTTAGCGTAATTAGGGAATAAGGGACTATATGGGGGTAATATCGGGCTAAGGCTAAGGGTTTTGTGTAATCAGGGAAGAAGGGAATTTTTCAGAAAGGGATAATACGGGGATTACATTCCTTTGTTCCCGGCTCAGCACCAGTAAGTTACTGCGAGGGTCAAGGGGGCTTAGCAAGTAGGTTAAAAATGAGGATCACTGGGGGGTGACCTTTAAAGTACCCGTGCTTTGGGGGCGTGGAGATCCCCTAATCTTCTGTGCACGAGTTACCCCATGTATATATATATATCTAAGTAAACCTCAATGAAAAACGTTGTTCGCTTCCCAACTTCCCCTGAAGCACCAGTACTTCGAGATTTTGGGTAATTATGGCCCAGTTTGCGTAGGGGTTGGGGTTTAGCGTTATAAGTTATACCAGGATTACATCTGCACTGATAGCCCGAGTATTACGAGAACGCTGGACATAGAGAACTTAGAGCGATGACAATTAGGCTGAAAAGTACAGTGACAAGTAGGTTATGCTTACCCTACACCCTGTAGACCTAAACACAAGTAGGTTGCATTTACCCTAAGCCCTATACCTTTAACCCTGAACCCCTCCCTAAGTCCCTAAATCCTTTAACCCTTAAATCCGAAACCCTAAACCCCTAAATCCTAGACCCTAAACTAAATCCTAAACCCCAAACCCTAGTAGGTTGTATTTACCCTGAACCTTCAAGTAAGACCCAGAAAGTCCAATATCCCCTAATTAGGGAATATACCTTAAATTATATTAAGGGTCCTTAACATAATTTAAGGTATATTCCCTAAACCCTAAACCCTAATTAGGGGATATTGGACTTTCTGGAGAGACGCTGAAGCAGGAGGAAGCCAGCTCGGATTTGCAAGCGGCCTCAGCTCGAGTGAGCCGTAGTCTGAACTCCTCAAAGGGGGGGAATAAAAAGGTGTTTTAAAAAGGGTTCAGGGATTTTAGGACTTATGTAGGGGCTTATCTAGGGTTTAGGGATTAAGGGTTTAGGATTTAGGGATTTAGGGATTTAAGGTTTAGGGTTAAGGGTCTGAACTCCTTAAAGGGGGGAATAAAAAGGTGTTTAAAAAGGGTTCAGGGATTTAGGGGTTTAGGACTTATGTAGGGGATTATCTAGGGTTTAGGATTTAGGGTTTGGGGTTTAGGATTTAGGGTTTAGGGTCCAGGGATTTAGGGCTTAGGGTTCAAAGTTTGAGGTTTCCTTTGTTTAGGGTCTAGGACTTTACTTAGGGTTGGGTTGGCGGTCATTGTAGTAATCATTTTGGTGGACCTTAGCCATCACAGACTACTGAATGGTTAGAGTTGGTTTGGGGAGCGCAACAGTGTACTTGCTCAAAATGATAACAGCTTCTCAGATTGATTCAGGCTTCTACCTCTAATTGAAATCTTGAGTGCAGCCTGCATAGATTTTAAGTTTCAGCGAGAAGTGCTTCGAGGGATCAAGGCGCGGAGTGTAGCAGAAGGATGGGGGCGAGATTAAGATGGTGCAGTCAGGGAAATCAGCTGCTAGGGTGAGTGCTAGCGCTGGAGCACGTGTATGTTAATCGAAGAGCAGTATGTTGCGTGACTCTTCGGCATGATGCCCGCCCCCATTGTCCATTCCGCACTAAGTCCCCTGATCCTCCAAGTAACAAACCCTAAACCTTAACCTTAAACCCTAAGCCAAATCCCGAAACCCTAAATCTCAAAGCAGTCTCGCAATTTGGGGATGCCCTGAATTCTGTCCAATGTTTGCTCAGTGTGTACCTGAGTTAAGGAGTATACCTCGAACCTTTGAAAGGAGAATTACTGCAGGGAGTATCTAGGGAATATATAGGGGTATATAGGGGTCGTATCGCAGCCATAGGGGATTTATAGGTACTCAATAGGCCTTTGGGTTTCCCTAAATTAGGGGTACTTTGTAATACGGATTATAGTTTTGCGGGATCGATATTGGGTTCCTTCTGTAATTTCTGCAATCTACCAAAACCCCACTGACCAGCTGACATTGATTGTTGTGAGGGTCTCCAAAGGTATCTTGCCGCCAAAGCATTTGATCTGCTTTTCCAACCCAAGCTAGCATGGCTGTCCTACAAACCACGCAGGCATTTCCAACAAGAAAGGTCCCCCTTGCATACCTCAAAGCCTTATGATCCCTGTCCTAGAGAGACTCCCACAGCGTGACCTCAATTTCTTGGACCCAAACCCACAGAGCTAAACCGTTTGGCTATGCATGTGCTCAGGTCCCAAACGCTGCTGGACGTGATCGAGGCTTATCCCCATGGCAAAATGCCCCCCACGAATCCAATCCCGGTTGAGGGTTACCTGACGGCTCGGGCTAACTTAATGAAATGTTTTAGGGCTGGTGTACGCGTAACATAGGACCTACTTGTATTCGTGTTTGTGGGGTTTAGGTACCCACGTGTGAGTGGTCATTAGTACTTGAGTAATGGGCCATCATTAAACTTCGGGCTGCGCCTGCACAAAGACCAATAATGTTCCAGCAAATTCACTTTTGCATCATCATAAGCATAGATCTGGCTGCGCCATCCGTTCGTCATCTCATCGAATGATGTGCTTCGCAAAACGCCGTTGAAACCCTATGGAGAACCCCACACCTCAGCTACGGAATATACCTTACATGACACTAGGGTCCGATCCCCACTCGTAACGAGATTTAAGGAGTATTCCTTAATTAGGCTCTGGGACTCCATGGATCCACCAGCTACACGCATCCCCAAGTCCCGCCACTCGCCTTGAGATATCGCCAATAAATGTGCCTGTATACCCCTAGACACCCTAAACCGTGTAAAGGCTTGAGAGCAGCGCGCACGAAAGCTAGACTACAGCAGCTGGGGCAGGAATTTTTTCTCGCGCGATCGGACGCCAGACGTCCAGAGTGGTGAGCCTGCAGAGGTAGGGGCTAAGCAGGGCCACATCTGAAGTTTCTCTCATGTGTCTACGATTTCGTTATAACAGTGTGTGTGGCGCTGCAGCACAGAGTGGGGGTTCCAAAAAAGTGAGTAGAATGCGCGGTCTCATGCTCGAAACTCCATGCATCT
>CAJNIZ010005213.1:100084-120060 GCA_905231905.1 Symbiodinium pilosum
AAAAGTGCCGAATCCGCCGAGCCCTGGTCATGGAAAAGTGCAGAATCCGCCGAGCCCTTGGCACGGAAAAGTGGCTAGTCTTAAGCATTCCAAGGGCTTACCAAGCCATAGCCCCTACTTTAGGGACTCTCAAAAGGGAATCTTGACTTGTTGAGACGCTGCAGATATCACACCTGGAATTTCGGCATTTGTGTGACGCGAATCGCCACTATTCTAGCTCTTGGTCTGATTGGGGGTACATTGTAGAAGCCTAAAAATGACCAATATCACGGTCCCAGATTCCTTGCGTAAATGTAGTGTAGGGTGCTTCAGATAGACTTCAATCAGAACGATATTGGTAACTATTGGGTCCCCTGCAGTACTTCGCGCTTATGGTTGCAGTGGTGTCTCTAAATCCTAAACCCTAAACCCCTAAATCCTAATCCCCCAAATCCTAAAGCCTAAACTTCCCCCAGAAGCTCCTCCTGACTGGGGCATGCTGGTGAAGCCCCTAACCTTGGCATGGAAATCCCAAGTTAGAAATTCAGTTCCAACCAATTAGGCGGGTTATAGGGGATGTATAGTTAGGGTTTAGGGTTTAGGAGTTTAGGGTATAGGGTTGAGGGATACTATCCCGGTAGTGCAGAAGCAAATGAAAAAGAAAAAGGAATATGAAATGGCAACTTGGCTTTCATGGGTTTGGGGGGTGCTTATAGGCAGGGAACTCCCAAGTTAAAACTAGGCAACATCCTGCAGTCTTGCATCGGATTAGTATTTTGTGGATGACACCAGCTTTTCATAATATGCCTACCAATCCCCAAGCACTACACTGTGTTACACCCCATATAGGAGTATCAACCCAAGAAACTGATAAAATACGGACCTTGAACAGAGAAAGTGAGTTTGCTGCATATGCGACTAGAGTCCCTCTTGGTATCCCAGAATGCATTTGGGTCCTCATCGTAAAGGGCCCCCAAACATCTGTTTGTTTTTCATGTCAGCTCACCTGACTGCCTTTTCAGGTTTTGATTGAGCTGGCCAGACAGGACAGCGACTTGGGCTACTGTCAGCCCGGGCCTCATGTTTAGGGTTTTGGGCTTAAGGTTTCAGAGTTTTAGGGCTCTGGGTTTGGGGTTTTAGAGTTAGTTTAGGGCGATGGGTTTAGGGTTGAGGGCTTAGTTTAGTTTAGGGCTCTGGGTTCAGGGCTTGGCTTGCTGCTAAGCAACTTAGATTAGGTTAGTCTCTGGATTCATTAAATATGGAGTGCAGTAGTGGAAAGGACGTGGCAGCTAGTATGTGAACTGGGGTTTAGGATTTAGGATTCTTTTGTATGTGTGATTTCACAAATTTGCATGTTTTATGAACTTTGTTTTGTGTGGTCTCTCTGGGTGCGTGAAAGGGGTGTTGCTCACATTATGACGGAAGGGTAGCATAACAACATGATGCGCAAACGAGGAGTATGGTAAGTATCATTGCTGTGTTCACGCCGCGGCTGCCACTGCTGATATTCTCTTTGCATCAAAGCAGGCATTGAGACTGTTGATTTCTAGTTTGCAGGGGAAAGGTTCTGAAAGTACACTTCCGGCTGAGGAGACGTTCCGCCCTGAATCCGCAACGCGCAACCCTTAACCCAAGCGAGCCGCAAACAGGGTCTGGTTTTGCATCGCAACTACCTACTGTTGCAAGAGGAACGGATTCTCAAATACAGGGCGACTCTAGATTCAAGATCCAAAGGGTTTTTCATGTATGAGGATCTTATACCGGTATCCTTACAATGAAAGCACCTGCGAGGCTCCCATGCGGTTCGAGGCTCAAGGATTCTGGCAGACCAGGCTAAACGACACCAAACCCTGAACCCTAAAACCGGACAGGCTCGGAGAATCCCCAGGTCCAGAAGCGGCTAAACACCCAGACCCGCTAGACCCTAAACCCTAAACTGGACAAACAAGGCGTTGAACTCCTGAATCCTTGCTACTGTTGATACTAAACTCCTGCATGACCGTGCTACACTTCAGTACCAGAATCTACCATAATCACCAAGGTAGAATGTACTTGGAGTCATGATTCCCCTAAACCCTAAACCCTAAACCCTAGCATGACCCAAGACGCCACAGGTCCTTGAATTTCATCGCTGCAAACTTTCTCATGGTCCTCGGCAATCCTGACCCGGCCGCTTCGCAGATTCCTATGCTGGGGATTGAGGGCATTTTTCTGTTCTTATAGCCCAACTATCAACCGACAACTTGGTACCTGTTTAAATTGGGCCTGTGAACCTCCAAGTAGGGTTCCTGTGAAACACTACACCCCTAGATCTAAAACCGTGGGTGAGGGCTGAACAATTTAGGCTGGGTGCATCTACACATCCATTTGGCCTCTGAGCCTGGCATGATTCACTCGAGAAGACAGACATGTTCAGGATTTAGGGCTCACTTGTCCTGACTTTTTCTTGTTTGACCTTATCCTGCGGCCTCAAATGCCGCCCAAGCCTGTTACAAACTCACTGGTTTGGATTCGCAAAACAGTATAAGCCCTAGATTAAAATGGTGCTCTGGGTTTAGGACCAAGTAATTCTGACCCCAGAAAATCTCTATACAGCCCCAAGATGGTTCCCTACTTAACCCCTGAGTTTTTTTTGGCCTCTACATTACCATGAGATAACTCCTTGGGACCCTTAACCCTGTGGGATACCCTTCTGTTCGTATTATAGGTACTTAAGGGGGACCCTCAGTAGAGGTCCTAAGTGCCACGTAGATAATAGCCCTGTGTTTCTGGGGTATGGGGTACAAGAAACCAGCGTTATATAGAAAGAAAACTCCAAGAGATTACAGGATGTTACCTTGCTGTAACCTGATTTTCCTGCCTAAAGCCCAATAAGCCCCTCGACAAGCCCAGCTTCCATTTCGTTTTCCATTTCCTTTTGCGTTCAACTCTCCATTATTTTGCCGTGAACCCTCCATATCCCAATGTATAGCCCCCATAATTATCCCTAAGCCCTACCCTAAACCTATATATCCCTCATTTGCCTATAGATCCTTACACCCTAAGCCCTAAACACTGACCCCTTCAAGCCTAAACCCCAAAGCTTAAACCCTAAGCCTTAAACCCTAAACCCTTGAAAGGGTCTTAAGCCTACCCCAAGGCACTGGCTGCAGTGCGTCAGCTTCTGACTAAGCTTCAGCTCAAGCCTCGATTTTTGTTGGGTGGAAAGGGTTTGGGGTTGAGGGTTTGGGGTTTAGCGTTGAGGGTTCCAGGATTTAGGATTTAGGGTGTAGGCGGGGGGACTGTAGTCTCCTTGGGAATCACTCTTAGCATAGTATAACCCTAAGGAAATATTAAAGATACCATTTTCATTATTGGTCTAAGAGACTACAGGACAAGCAAGGGTTGAACCAACGTGGATGTCACTCTCCCCCAAGGGTCTCGGATGCATCTGACAGAATCCTAGACCCAAAGCTTGTCCCTGCACACCCCAAAGCCTTACACTACAAGCTGGGATAGGGTTTATTTACCTTAGGCCCTAAAGACCCTATAGTATAAATCCTCATATGAAACCCTAAACCGCAAGACCTTTGCGGAGTTTAAGTAGTCCATTTAATTTTACCTGGGGTTAGTAGGGAACAAGGGAAGATAATCCCCATATAACCCCTATATAATCTATTCCCTCCAGTAAGTAGCTTGGGCAAGAAGTCTCCTCCAAAGCAAGGCAGAATCCATCCTGCTAAGGATCCACACAACCGCAAGCACTTACGAAACCTAGGTAGGGAAGAGCCTAAGTGGCACTCAGCTGATGTCCCCTATCGTCCTTACTTTAATGTCAGAACTCGGCTGAAATTAAGAGTATAGCGAACGCTGGTGTTTTGTTAGATGTTTACCTACTTCAAAAGCATTCGCGCTTACCTGCACTGGCCAATTGTTCGCCCTCCCCCTAATATTAAAACACCCCACTCCCTAATATAGAATATTCCCAAAATACTAGAATACACGAAAATGAGGACTATTTGATATTGGGGGCGTGGGGGGGCCCTAAACCCCGGGGGGGCGGGGGGAGGTGAATTTCACGGGTGAGGGTTAGAAGTCGATTAGGACGCGCCAGTGGTATACGGACGGCATGAAGCAGCTGCGTCAGACCCTCGGTTTTGCCAGGGACCCTAGATTAAGATGTACTATAGTCTAAACTTCTTAAAGGGGGTTATATAGGGAATGTTATAGGGGTTAATCAGGGGCATACTAGGAGTTTAGACTATAGCTCAAATGGGGAGCTCTCGTTTCTACTGGCCCCTGAAGTTTTCGAAGGATCTGTGGAAGTCCGAAGTCATCCAGATTGATGAAGAACCTTTTGCTTCTAGTAAAGTTCAAGGGCCAATTTCTGCCGCTCGGCTATGTGAGGCTTCTTGGCAAAGATCTGCTTGCAGACGCGCTTCGAGAAGGGAGTTCCTTGAAAGGAGGATAACCCCTCTAACAAAACATGAACTCCCACCACCCTATTCATGGTAATAATGACAACAATGATACTGATATTTAAAAACGACCCCCCCCCCCACCTACTGCCCTAAACCATCCCTGAACCCGAGTTTCTTCTTACGGGAAAGGATTGCGCACCAAGCCTTTGACTTGCCCTATCGGCCTTCAGTGGAGAGGGATCCAGTTTGGGGTTGCATAGAGGCTATGACGGGATTCTATGCGGTTATATAGGAATGATATAGGGGTAATATAGGCATTTTATCTATATGTATGTATAGAAAAATATATACTGCTTGTATAGGGGCTTTCGTAGAGACATGCGCGAAGAACCTCCATGTTTGATAACGTAAGCTCATGACTCTTGACAAGGGTGGATAGTCAGTTCATCAACCAGAAATCTGAACTACAATGAAGCGCGATTTATCTCGCTCTCTCTCTCTCTCTCTCTCCCCGTCTCCGTCCGTCGGTCCCCCCTTCCCCTCTCTCCCATATCTTCCTCTCTTCTTGCTCTCTCTCCATCCCTGCCCGCACGCAGCGTCTTATTCTTGCTGCTTTCGAGCTGCAGAAAACCCAGGCGCGGACACGACAGTTCTTGAGGACTCCGAATTCTCTGCATTGGGCTTCATGTACCCTCACCCAAGCTTAACCCAGAGGGTGTCATCAATACATGTACATATAATCATGCATACACACACATATACACACACATATAGAAGGCATATCACATGCAAGGATACCACGGGGACATATCGTACTATCGTGGGGATTACTCCGATACTTACATAGAACCCCATGAAGTCTGCTTTAAGCGGACAGTTGTTTTATAGTGGGTTCTGCGTTAGCTTGGGGCTGGATATCCATCTGCAACGAACATTGAACCTTGATGGCTTGCAGTTAAGAAAGTTTGATTAAGTTACCATAATACGGAAACATCTTTATTTACTACATACCCACATTATGGTAACCCAATTATATTCGAGCTCCTTACCACGACTAGTTCTGGTGATGCGGGCAGTAGATCGTTTGTTTTGGGCGAGGGAGGGATGTCCCTGGAATTGGAATTCGTTTTCCTGGGTTGCTGTTCAGGAAGTTGAACAAAGTCACCACAACACGAAGATATGAAAAATCGTAAATGAAACGGTTTCCTTTTTATATCTTTTTATAGTAACCTTATTTCAAAGCCTTAACAGCAACCCAGTTTCTGTCGCCCATGGCCTTACTTGAGAATTGGAATCCAACGCCCATCGGTAAGGTGCAGGGGGGTAGTTTGCACAGCGTTCCCATTGTACTTTCACAAGGCTTCTTGCCCTTAAACCCCAACGCCAGCGAATAGTCTCGCTTTCATGCACGTACAGCTAATATCAAAAGCGCTGGTTGTCCGGCCCCTTTCATTTTGTGGTAGAAATTCGGACAAGGCAACAGGCCTTGGAGGTCAGAATCATTGCTGCAACGTTCTACCCCCCACCATTCTTCCTGTGTAATGGAGAATCCAAAGGACCATGAAATGAAAACTAGGGTAGGGCTGCTGCCGTAGTCCCACGTCCGCACCTGCTCGCTCTAACACTGCTTGTAGAACACTTTAACTGGAGCTGTCTCATGGGCATCTGCAGGTATTGGGGCCTTGGACTTCCCAGATAGTGGCAGTGCTGCACACTACACGTGATACAAAATCTCAAAAAGAATTCGTCACGATAGGAGATGCTCCGGGAACGGCTGCCCGCCGTGCACAGTGTCCTCGCACAGCACAGGCGCCTTGAACTTACTGTGCTCAACGATGAAACGTACGTAAAGCCTGGGTGCAAGAGTAGAAAATGAAGTTTCAGCACATTGGATGAAATGCCGGGCCAATGTCTATTTTGGAGGGCTGCTGGCTTACGTGAGTTATCATATCTTGTGCCCCTGAACCGGGTGCTGTAGCAAATGAACGCAGGTGTTCATAATGTTTGCGCAAAGCTCTGCATGTCTAGGAAGCGATCCCAAGCAACGCCGGCAATTGCAGCACTACAGTTCCCTGCAACCAAAACCAAAAGCCCTTGACACGAAACCCTTAACCCTTTAGTGTGGGTCATGAGATGCAGATCAGGTCTGTCCCTGCGCCAATGTAGGCCATGAACCTTAGGATGCTCATTTATACATACATATATGTACATATATATATATACACAGATATGTAGACATAGACGGTGGCATTACAAAAGTTAGACATTCATTGTGGTGAGGACTCCTGCCTCCATCATGTAACCCTTATTTCACGGTTGGACACTGAACATGGGTGTATTCTGCAGAAGGCTGGATGCTACTCCAAGAGTTGAGAACCAAGTGGACTATGAAATGGAAACTGGGATTATATCGCGGTTTTGAGGGATTAGGATGTCCAAAAATTAAGGGCCGCTTTTGGGGGGGTGGGGGTGCTTAGAGAACACCGGTTTTTTTTTGAGAAAAGGGAGACCCATGGTTTTGGAACCTCCGTCTGCGATGTTAGTGATGTTAAGAGCTTTGGACGTAGCCAGACCTTCTGTATGAGTAAACGATAGCAATAGGAAGAGCAGTTCCATGGCGGGAAACCCAACGACAAGTCCATAATACTGAAGCCTAGACTGACTAGGTGGGGAAACCCGGTTTTAGGGTTTAGGGTATCCTATTGCCGTTTTTTGCTGCCATGATCGATAACACTGATGTTTCGCATTCTGCTTACCTTAGACTTCAATGAGGGAAAGTTCCTGGCCTTAAGGGCCACTCTTAGTTTGCGTTTATCATATGTATTGTTACTATTGGTATTTACATTATTCTTTTTCCTGCTATTAGTACCCGACGGGTTGTGATTTGTGTGAGTGCTTGGGCCTGGCCGTGGAAGGTTCGACTTTCTGTTCGTCACGTCCAAGTGGCCCCTTGGCTTGACAACAGAGATGCTGAGAGGGACTGGGAAGCCCTTCAGCCGAGGCAGGTCTGGTGGTGATTCTTATTGCGAGGATGTGAAATGGCTGTTATAGGTATAAATTCAGGACATAGGGACTGGAACCTCCTGAGTATCTTGCAGACATCGCTTGGATCGGCCTAGTGTCGGGATGCCAGGGGCGGATTTTGCAATTCTCGTGTCTCCGAATCTCAAATCTTCATCCTTCCACCACGGGCCAGAATTCTGCATGCATGCTTCATCTTGGAGGTCCTTTCTGAAGGTCCTTGCTCCTTGTGCGCGCACCATGTCAGCGTGGAGCACGCTGCCAATTGCTGACACTAAAACATTGCAAGAGCAATAGGTTAGAGCACTAGTTCAACCAAGGGATGTAGGTAACCCCAGCGCCCAATCAAGGACCCTATGACCTTCATACTAAAATCATTCTACTACAATTCTTATCCTACAGGGGTTGGACCTGCCGGAATCCCCTTCTTATAGCGGGACATCAAGTCGTACATGCTCTGGGGCATGTGCGAATGTCAGTTGCATTGGTTTTAGTAGTTCCTTGCATGTAGCCTGGTTTCAGAAATCGAGGTCCACTCAACTTGGTTTCTGTTGCGCTCCTACGTACTGTTTTCGTAAGCAGTGCAAACGGGCGTGCTTGGTTTTTGGATTCCCCAAGTTGAGACGGCCTCCCCCATAATTAGCTGCTACAATTCCTCAGATCAAGGGTGCCCAGGCGAGTCCAGAATTTCTTGCAGGGGGATTCTACAGGGGAGCAGTATAGAGGTTACGAAGGGGGATGCTATGAGTTTAGACTATAGCTCACATACAGCCCAAGGTTCCTGTGCCTGTTTGCGGCAACCCTGGCGGATGAGGCCCTCCGTGATCTTCTATGCCTCGCGTTCAGGGTTCAAGGTACACGGTCTTGAAATTTCGAGGTTGTAGGGTGCATGGGGGTTGGGTGTAGGGTTTAGCGTTTCATGGGGTGGTGAGTCTGCCAGAGCCTATGAGAGTCTAGACGCCAGAACAGACTTTGGGTGAGGGAGTACGCCCTTTGCTCTCAATAGAGGTCCCAACAGCAGGACAAGACTTCAAATTGGCCTCATCTTCTAGTATGTCAACGCCTCTTGCAGCACCCTGAACCTTCATGTCCTTTTGTAACAGGGAATGCTTTTCTTGATAGTTCCTGATAGCCTCAAGTATGCCGAGTGAACTGCCGGGGTACTTGCCGAGAGGACCGCGTTTATACATGGGGCCTGCTCGTCATACAACACCTTAGAGGGACCCCTTCTCTCCCCTGATAACGTATGTACATACGTATACACTGCCCGCCCCTAAGGACAGCCCCGGAAGACGTGATAATGGATACAACCAAATCAGTACCATGATATATTACAGGTCAGGAAATAGTTAGTGCCAGAGGTAAGAACTGCGGAAGGTGATTAGATCCTTAGGGTCTCAAAGTAAAGGACCACGGTTTTGGAGAAAACCGAAAACGCTAAACTGCCTGCCATAAATTCTCAAGAAGCCGCCATCTGACGGGGCCAAGTATCAAAACATCCTTCGCATAGCGCCAGGCTCAAGGATATGTGAGTACATGTATAGACTCAAATGCGTTGGCAGCCCTATATAACCCACTCTAAGGAGCTTTGCATGTCTACTCAGCATGGCTAGTCTCTCCTAGTCCTCCAAAGTAGGAGGCTCCTAATCAGTCTGGTAGCAGCAACATGCACAATCCATATGGGCTGTTCTCAAGTTAGTGGGCCCCTTTTAGTTATAGGTTATATTACGGCACCTAATATTTAGGGGTACCAAAACTGGACCTTAATGTGGGAACTACCCATATATAGCCCCTGCTGATCACTTTGCAACCTTGGTTATCGAGTTTCATGGCGCACCCAGGGACCCCCAACACACCCCGTAGCTGAAAGATTAGTGGAGATCCTATCATACGAGCTATAGCTATAGTCTAAACTCCTTAAAGGGGGTTTTATAGGGAACTATTATTGAAAATTAGTATGGGGGATATTAATCGGGATACAACGAGTTAAGACTATGGCTCGTATTTTGATTCTGAACATGAGCCCGAAAAACACCCAAACACGTCAAGGCTTCTATTCGCCCTTCTGATGTCGCGTTCTTCAATCATGGGGTAGTGGTCTGTCTGGGGGTAGTGGTCTTTCTGGGGCGCGCAGGCCTTGCACCGCGTTTGGGACGTCTTGCTGGGGGACGGAATTGAGGCTGGACCTAAACTCTTTCCGACCCCTGATGTGCAGGGCACAAGAAGGTGAACCCACGGACTGCGGTTGAGCGTATTTGAAGGTCAGGAGTTTCCTGTAAGTTTGGCCATGAAGTGGTAGGAATGCTTTTGGTTGTTCTTGTTACGGTCCTCACGAGTAGCAGTCACCTGTAGTGGTCGTTGCAGCAGCAGTAGCAGTCGCAATAGCACTAGCAATAACAGGAGCAAGAGCAGGAGCAGGAGCAGCAGCAGAACAGGAACTAGAGCAGGAGGAGCAGTAGTAGCACCAGCTAACGGCCACTTGTAGCAGTTCGCAGCATCAGGAGCAGCAGCAATAGCTGTAGTAGCTGCGGGCGGGATAGGATTAGGAGTAAGAGGAGATAGATGCGCACGTAGTCATCGCCGCTGTCGTGGTCGAAGGTGGACATTAGAGGGTAAGGGGAGTGGAGGCGAGCTTGTGCTTGTCGAACATTGTATATTTCTTGGAGCGTTCCCATCTCCTACCTCCATTTACGGCCCTCGAGACTGACCTTGACCCTACTGCCGCATGCGGTGTAGATCCGGAGGGCATGTTTGTGAGGAATTACAGTGGTCTGCGGACATCCCTTCCTCCAGTGATTTCTGGCGGGGCAGCCTTGTTGTCGACCCTCACATGTCTTGCTATCGAGTGCTGCCAGCCCTTACACGGGCCCCATATGAACCATGCTCTAACTTCCTTCAAGGGGATACATAAGGGATGATATAGGGTTCCGACTGTTGAACTAGATACCTTCCATGACCTTATTATATTATAGCACCATAATGCACCATATTTCCCAAGCTTTAAGGGACCCAGGATCATGCAAGATTTTTAATATCCACCGTAGCACAGAGCTTATAACGGGAATGCTAGGGCTTGTAAAGGCGGGATACTAGGAGTTTAGACCTAAACCCTAACCCTAAACCCTACTAAACCTAATAGTAGTTTCCATTTCTTTTCCATGATTCAAGTCCCGTATATAATCCCCCATAGAACCGCTTTAAAGGCGTTTAGACTATGCCCCTTTATGTCGGCCTTACGACCTGATGCTTGCCACTGGGAGGCCGTTTTCAGAATTTCGCTGTCCTTGCATTGAGCCCAGTCGTCCTGCGTGGTATATCTGCGGGGGGTAGGTAGGGAATAAAGGAATATATCATGTAGGGATTATATTGGGACTTTATTCCCTTGTTCCCTACTAAACAACCAGTAAGTTTAGTGTGTAGAGCCTTTGGTCAGCCCTTATTAGCATGTTGAGGGTGTTTGGTAAGGCCGTACCACTCAGAAGCAAAACCCCTCACACATGGTCTCAGTTTGGTCCACGCACAGTCTCAAACGGATGGCGTCAATTCGACGATGTCCGGCTCACTGCTTTACCTTTCTCAGAGGTCCCTCGAAAGCGTCCCGTGGTTCAACATGAGCCCCGGCACTGTTACTAGCATTATCATTGCTTATCGTTTTCATCACTTATCACGATTGCTGCTAATATTGCTATTATGAATTCGCATTTCTTGTGGATGTATGCTGCTGCATAGCCTTTGAAAAAGCCATGTTATTTAAGTTGCCAAGCCAAAGCCCTAAACCCATAAGCCCTAGACCTAAAACCCTTAAAAAAACTTAACCCCACCCCGAAAAATCTACCGGCATGGATCCTGGCATACCTTCCCGTTGCCCTTAAGCAGCGGTGCTTAGTAATCCCCTCCCCCTAATATGAAACCCCCCCACCCCCCTAGGGTTTATAGTATACTGTGGTTGCACTCGCTTCCACTTCTGCCTCAAACGCGCTGTGAGCTGTCAAGCTCGAGCGCGACTTAAAAGCAATAGTATGAGGACCATACTTCAAGACTTCCCCGTTCGTAATAGCTCCATGGCGCCACTGCATGTTATGGGGGTCGGGGCCTTAAACATCAGGAGGAGGGGATGTATTAGACGAAAAGAGTGACTGGATTCCTGTGGAAGTCTACCGATTTACTGATCCCTGTCATGCATGTAGTCACTCGCTCGCTCATAGGCGCGAAGACAGTTGGTGGGTGGAGGACTTGTTCCTCCAAACCCGAAGCCCCACCGGCGCTTAGGTTTGCACTGCAGGAGAAAGCAATTCTGCCCAAGCCTCAGCTTGGCAAGGTGCATGCTGCTAAGCTGGCGTGAAATTCCGGCTGAGGGTTCAGTGCTACACGTTTCGACATGTTTCGAGCTACGATGGAGAGTGCAAGAGAAAGATGGCTCCGGCTTTGAAATCAGCACCTTGCGGCTAGTCGCCGAATTTTCCAGATCCTCTTGTCGAGTTTGTGTGTCGTGGTTTAATCCGTCCCACATGCTGCAAGCTGAAGTAACGTCAGTGTTGGGCTCATACTTGTACATTTGACTAGCCTTTGAGCGGCGTCCGATTTGGAAAAACTTCAGCCACCCATGTTTGCAGACAGGGAAACCCAACATCGATATTCCGGTCGTGCGTTGCAGACAGGATGTGCCGCTTGTCACGCAAACTGGCTGAAAGGCTGTTTACTGATAGGGACACCCAACACTGACCTGCAGCCGTGTTCTTAGCAAGAGTTGGTGTGATCTCATTGGAACAGAAGGCAATCCCTATACTGCCAACATCTAGCGCTTCACGGCAATAACATTAGCCCAGTCTCCTTTGCACATGTGGCCAGGAACACGAATTTTTGGAAGCCTAGGATTCAACTTTCCCCAAAGCCTCAGTGTAGCACAAGCCTCGGGACCCTATATCCTACAGAATGTCATGGACTCTGAGGTCGGTGAAGTCCCATGACGATTTAATTCACTTGATGCAGGCCACTGCATCCGGACGTCTCCATGGGTGGAGGAATTTCTGTGTTTCAATGGCTTCTGCTAGTATGGGCTTTGGGTACTGATTGCAGTTAGCCAGAGCTTACCCGCCGGTGCCTCATGTAAAAAGTGAGATTTGGAGCGATCCCCTGATGTGACCCACAGTATCCCTTTGGGTCCCAAGAAAGGCCCAAATGTAAAACCTAAACCTACCCTCTTGCGTCCGACGTTGAGAAACCGCACATCCTTGTCTCCCTTGTAAACCAGTAGCCTGTCGGACCCCGCGGGAGGAGTGGCAGCCGGATTGCTCTCCGGAGGCGAGTCAGATGATTTGGGATTTAGGCGTAGGTTATGCAAGAAGGTATTGCGAGCTATTGTTGCTTTTGTTTTTGATGCCATCCTGTATAAGTGTGTGTGGTTTGGGTTTGCATATTGGCCCAGACGGTGTTTGAATGCTCTGACACTTCGCTGCATGGCTGAAAAACGTTTTAACGTTCCTAGGCACCGGTATGAACTTTGATTGAATGCCCTGCTCTTCCGAGATGCTTTCTAACTGTTATTGGCTTTCATCAATATAGGGTCCTAATTCATTGCCAATATTATGGTTCCATATTTCTTACATAATTATGGTCTATGGTACTTCCAGTGGACCTCAAAATGATATTGGTAGTTATTTAGTCAGCTTTCGTTTACCCATAACATTCTGAGTAACCCATAGCATTCTGAGTAACATGCCACCCACATGATCCTTGTCTTGAGCGACTGACACAAAGATACCTGCGATTTTGACCGGTCATGGAAGAGGGACGGGGGCTCAAGGAAGTGAACCCTAGCCCTAAGGGTCCAAGCACCCAATAATTAGGTACTTTGTTGTAGTCTCTTTAGGAATTATTTTTAAATTCTTGTTATAGTATAACCCTGGGGAATCATTAAACCTATTTTCTATCATAGGTCGAAGGAGACTACAGTTTGGATTTTGGTAATGGTAATTGTCGTACAGGTTTTGGATAAGTATATGGGTGGTTGTCAAAATCATGGTCCCTTTTTGGATCCCTATTATAGTACGGCACCTAATAGTTAGGGCACCCAAAAAGGGACCATAATTTTTCCAACCACCCATATGAGTTTTAAAGTACATGGACCCTTAGGGTACGGCGAGTGCGGACCAAAGTGAGGCTTTGATCGATCGGTTCTGGCAGTGTCTATACTAGGAATTTCAGATTTGCAGGTAAAGTCCACCTTAAGTAGACAGCATATGGGGTATATGGGGGTCTTATTATAACATACACAAAGCCATAGTCTACCTACTTAAGGTGAGCTTTTCCTTAGGGGAGCTTTTTAGGTTTCATCTTGCGCGCTTTGTTGTGCAAATCGAGGCGAAGAGGGGATCCGGAATTTTGAGGGCTACCGCCTACACATGCGAGTTCATTCGTATGGGTTTAGGGTTTAGGGTCTAGTGTCCTGTCGCACTACATGTCGAGTGCAAGGCATAGCACCTTGTACGGACACATGCTTCAGATTCTGAATCTCGCATGTCCATGTGCCATTTGCCGATTACCATGGGGGACACGCAGCCAGACAGAACGACCGACGGAGACAGAAAGTTCCATAGGACCCAGGTACTCCTTCAATGCACTTATACCCACATATTTTGAGGGTTCCCAAAACCCCACATTTTGAGAAACCCCGCATGGGTCCCTGCGATCAAGACTCCTGAACCCCGCAGCCTCCACCCCATCTACACACCCCAGGTACCCTCCATAGAACCGAAAACCCACAAGCAGGCCCCATATTAGACCTGTTTATTGAAGGGTAGATGCCCGGTCCTCGTACACCTGTAGAGGTCATCATCCAGACTGCCTACCACCCTTCCCTTGCGGGGCGCGAACCTCATCACATCCGATGGTCTTCGGATTATGCTTACGCAGGACTCGTAGCAAAACTTGCGGGTCACCTTTGGGGAGGCCTTAGAACAAGACTACGATGGCAATTTCGAAAGTACATGGGATCCCAACCACTCTATTGTAGGGTTGCTGCAGGCCGCCGGTCAACGGTGCACATGGCTGGACTTACGAGATAAGCATCGTCCATTGCAAACGTTACGCCTAGAAATGTTCACCTCCTGAGGATAGACTGTTACTGGGTTGCTGTTAAGGAACTTAAATTAAGTTACTATTTTGGGGAAACCCTATTATTTACTATACATGCCCATTATGGTAACTTAATTTAAGTCCCTTAACAGCAACCCAGGTTATTGCACTGCTGTGTACCGACCAAGCGCATCGATTGGCGCTCACGCAGCCAACCCTCGACCATTCCCTGATCGTAAGCAGCAAGTCAAAATCTGGGAGGGCGTTGTTTGAAAGAGCATGCCCTAGTGGGGGTTCGTATATAATCGTTATATATGATATATTACCCTATTCCCTAGCTTAAACCTTAATCCCTAAACCCCATATATTTTTTCTTTTGCCAAGCTAAAACTTAAGTTCCACTATGCTAGGACCCAGTGAGGGGCCAGATGCCTAAATCTTAGCCTGGCCGCGGAACCCTGGAACCCTGCGTAAAGTCCACCAAAGTCATCAAGCCCTCCCTGAACCCCTGAAGTATGTATAATACTGGCCGTTTGGGCTGTTTTTGGAGGTTTTTGGACAGTTAGTTTATCCACTTGAGGGGTTTTGGTAAACGAAACTACCTTCTGACAGCCCCACACACTTGCATCCATACATCTCCAGCAAATCCCTAAACTCCCTACAAAGTATGCTTGAACCGTCCGGCATTGCTTGACCCTGCTCAAGCTCCTTACATGAAAGAAGCAAGTCCATTTCCTCAGCTCCGCAAACCCCAGTCCCAAAGCCTTTCCTGCGCACTCCGGTGGGCATAATTAGTGCAGGAGTCCCGTCATCGTCTGTGCAATCTCGAAGTGACGGGATTTTCCGGGAACTCGAACCTATAACGAAGATCCAAGTTCTAAATTCAGCAAGCCTCCTCACGCCGAACTATAATCTCAAACCCTTCTTTTGGAGATTGACTAGTTCGTTACTGACGGGAGTAAGTTTGAAAAAGCGTACGCCGTACACAATGTGAATGTAAATCAAGCTATTCTGGTCATCCGGGCCCATGTTGGGGTTTATTTGAAGCACTCTATACCAGAATTGCACAAAGAACCTAGGACCATAATGTTGGTAATTACCCCTGTAAAGCCCCAATAAACCAGTCTTCCATGTCATTGTCCATTTTAAAACTCCAGCTGATTGAAAATCATTGGTGATATCCATTTCTACCCTTATATAGCCCTAAACCCTAACGCGAAGCTCTAATCTCTCAACCCTAAAGTAAACCCTAGCCCCTACATCACCTTACTGGGGCCTAGTGGTGAAAAAAGGAATTTAATCCTTATATAATTCCTACATAATATATTCAATAAGCACAAAACCCTAAACCCCAAACCCTAAACCCTAATTCCCTACTAGCCCCAGGAAGTCCCACCCTGCAGCAGCAGGCTCCTGAGCAGAAAAGAGCTCGACCTCCGACGGCGGAAGGCTGCCGACGAGACGCCTAGACCAAGGTTAGTTTAGGGAGTTTAGGGTTACGTAATGGGTTTAGGGTTAACGGGTTTTGGGTTTGCGGTCAATCTAGGGTTTGAGGGTTGACATGTATGGGTATTCCGGGAAGTCTAGGGCTTAGGGTTTGGGGATGTGCGGCGCGGGGTCGAGGGCGCTCTGGATTTTTTCACTTTTGGCGCAGCTCTGGAAAGTAGATTTCAATCTTGACTTGTGCACCAAGGCACCTCAGAACATGTTAGCATTGTTTACAATTTCTATGCGGAGTTACGTCGGCAAGGCTCTACGTAGATGGGCATCCTTTCACAGCTTCATGTTGCATCCCAAGCACATTCGGGGCTACACTGTACTTGCTCACTAAGAAGTGTTTATAGCGGATTGGAAGATGACTATCTTTTCCTCAGGTAGATAAGGAGAATGTTTTCGGTTTACGTCCGAATGAATGACCGGTTTGACTAGTTATGTGGCGTTATTCTGTCCAAAGCGCCTATATCGGCGAGTGTCTGGATGTTGCTTGGACTCATCATGTTTTAGTTTCCTTCATCATGGTCAGCTTTGCCTACTTGATGGCATAGGGCGTAGGTATACAGATGGCTGACCAAGCGCGAGGAATCAGGAGATATGAGTCATGTGTCTTTGGACAAGTTCAGCCCGTTGCGCTTGTTGAAGAATGTCCGGTAGACTGTTTTTCGGGTAATAAGAAACCCATGCGAATACACAGATGAGCCTTGGACACACCCTGGATTCTGGACACCTAAGTTCGAGTGCTCATTGCGTAAGGCACTTGCCACCATTTCCCACACGCTAATCTGGGTAGGCCCCTGGGATATTTAACATTTTCCCTCATGGCTTTAATAAGGGACCCTATATACTAAAATTTTTCAAAAGGTTTTAGGGGCCAACCCAGTAATTGCAAACGGCCCAAGGATCTCGTCTGTGCAACCCTCAGCCGAGATGATTCCAACGCAACTGGAGACTCAGCACTGGCCATTCTCAGAGGTTCACGGGACTTGCTAAGTAGGTGATACAGGACATTTTTAGTAGGCCAATCCCCTTTTGGGGAGCACTCAAGTTGTAAATTTGAATACCTGGATTTTTTAATGCTGCTATTCAGATTTAGTGCTTACGTACGGGGAGGGCACCATTGTCCGAAATAAGAATTGCCAGGTTGTTCCGCTTTTGCTTGTCGCAGCCAAGTCTTGCAAGGTTGAACAGAGTTGCCAGCTGTTGCTTCGCAGCGGCTCTCACAAACCACGGCAAGAGCTTATTTCATGCCGAAAAAAATGCTCCCTGCGCTGGAAGATAGAAAGTAGGCCATAAGTCACCCACCACGCTTACCCGTGACAGCTGGCGCGCGAACCTTGCCTTAGCTTTAAAAAATTGAGGCCATTTGAAGATATTTGAAGATTGTCATGGAGTTCAAGCGTTGGTTGGCCACACCCTCTTAGGCCGATACCCGCGCCGAGATGCGAATCACGCACCTCAAACGAGGAGGCATGAATGCGGTCTCTTGGAGTAGGATTTTTGCTCTCGAGGTGTTGCGTGGGCATGGCGGTGTTTTATAGGGCTTCAATTTGGTGGAATAGTGGGCTTCTCATATCTGTGCGAAACTCTGAAGATTGTGCATTGGCGCCAAACATAGGGGGAGGCCGTGATTCCGATATGAGACATCCGTATGAGCTGTAGTCTGAACTTCTTAAAGGAGTGTGTTGGAGTTGCGGTTAGGGTTTAGGGTTGAATTTTTGATGGCACTTCTCTGGGCTTAAATAGGGTCAGGTTGAACCATTAAATCTTTTTTATGGAACTCCCTGACTAGTCCTGGAGATGACCTAAGATTCTAGCTTTACTACGGTTGATATTCAAACTCCTCCAAGATAAGGAATAGCAATAGTAGGGCATGGGAGGTTCCATAAATAACAGGACCCCAATATAGACCTCAATATAAGGTAGCAATTTGTCCAGGGATTTGAAAATCCGGTGTCATGCGCTTAGAAGGGCTACCGTAGAGCCGCCTCATCAGGAAAAAATGAAGGTGAAGGCCCGCTTTTAAAGGAAGTGCAATTTCGGCTTTGATGTAATGCTGCCCTAAACAAGTCCTTGCGACGTTTTCTTGAGGTGTACGCCCGGCATCCATCCTCGCTAGGCAATGATTGCAAATACGTTAGGGCTGAAAATTGATGACGCCACAATAACAGGCCTGAAATTCTAAGGGAAGATCCTAGAATAGATTACGATTCAAGAATCTTTTTTAGATAAGATCAATTTTCGAAAATTGAGGTCCAATAATTCTTTAATTTCTAGAGGATATTTTTGCTAATGATGAATTATGATGAAATATATCTATCAGGAATTGAATCGAGAATTTTCTATAGAATATATTTCGATTTCAATGGAGAACCAGGCCGTTAGAAATCCATGCGGTTTTGCGAGATCCCCTTGGAAAAGAATGATATTATGTGCGACGGTATCGAGAGGGAGAAATGCTTAAAAAGATTAATATCTTAAATCTAGGAAAAGATTATAACGCTAATAGATTGAATCTAGGAAATATATTTCTAATTTATTCGCTTCTCTCGATATTGAAATAGATAAAATTCTATTCTAAATTATATTTATTGAACTTCATAGAAAGAAATTTTATGAAGATATGAAGCTTCTATTTTATTCAAGATGATTTAGATCTCTTTTCTCTTTATTGAAGAGGAAGTAGGATTTTATTTTCTCTCTATTATTTAGACGTATCAAAAGGGAGAATTGGATTGGCCTTAGAAGCTAGAAAAGAAGGCAAACTCGTGCATAATCGTAGAAGCAGGAAAGACGCACGATGCCAGGCCCCCGGACCATGCATTGGAGTCCGCCCCACCCGCCGAACGTCTAGGGACCCAATATCTCGCGGAGACAAAGATAGAAATAGAGACAATACACGAATAATTTCTCAATGAGATCTATGCCCAAAAGATCTTCCAAAAACTAATTGGTCAACTTGCGTTGAGGGGTAATATGGCGTAAGGAGTCATTGGCATAGGGAGAGAATTCTCTGGGAGGAGAATCAATTAAAAACGAATTCTAGGAGCAAAGAATAGAGATTTCCTGGAGAACCCGCTCGTCTATATATGAGGCAATGATTGATATAGCGTTGGAGGGCAATGGAGATTCGTTCCTATATCATACATCGTGTGCGTACGGCTTGACGTCCATTCGGACCATCGACCGCCTTATACAACGAATCCAGAATCCTCTTACCCTCTTCATTTATACCCCCTGCGTAGTCAAATACAATCGGTTCAAATCCAATCTCTTGCTCGCGGCACCTGACATGGGCAGCTTGGTTGAGCCGTTTTATTGGAATATGGTCCTCCGTAGCCAAGTGACCTCTTGCCATCCGAAATGGGGAGACAACCACAAAATCAATTGCAATCCGCGNNGAAGAAAATGCCATGATGATTGACGGCATAACGCGGAAGGAATCGTAAGAAGATCAGCGGGTCTCCTATCGGATTCATCGGGGAGAAATCTCAAGGATTCTATTTTCAATCCAAGTCCTCCTCCAGATAAAAAGCGGCAAACCTCATCACGGATGCAATTATGCAACCCCGTTTTTCCAATTATGACACAAGGCAAGCAATGGCGACCATATCGATCCGAGGCTTGAGGATATCGCAAGCAAAACTCATCTGCATCAAATAAGGGCAAACCAAATCGCTCAGATATTGAGTCTGAAAATATAATCTTGGAGAGACAATTATCGAATGTATGGCTGGGCGCGCAGCGGACCCATCCATCAGTCCAGCATCTCGTGCAAGATCGAAGGCGTAATTGGTCCTGGGGAGCTAAGATGCCTTGGAAATCTCGATGAGATGTATCTTCGACCTGGGATGCCATTTCCTTCTGTCGAAGTTTAGCCTGGGAATTCTGAAAATCCGTCTGCCAATTCGGGAATAAAGCTTGTAATCTTTCAATCGCAATCGCCCATCCCAAAACCGAATGATGCGGCAGAGGGGGAATTAAGGATTGCCGAACGTCCTGAATGAA
>CAJNIZ010005214.1:0-19878 GCA_905231905.1 Symbiodinium pilosum
CGGGTTTGTGGGTTCTTGTACTACGACGACGACGACGGCGACGCCAACCACGATTACCACCACCACCACCACCACCACCACCACCACCACCACCACCACCACCACCACCACCACCACCACCACCACCACGGCTACTATTCGAATCCAAGAAGCAATACCCTCATTCCGTCAGGCCAACGTGAAGATCCGCATCCGCCATGCCGTGAGCGGAGCCGAGGCGTCAAGTTCGGAGGGGTGCGACCTGAAGGGCTGCGTTCGTTTCATCTGCGTGCTGCGAGCCCCTCCACGCCAAGCGCTGTGAGAGCAGTCAAGGGTTTCTATCAACTATAAGTATGCCAGCGGCTCTGCTACCAACGCCTTATGCAAGCTGCTTTTGCTCTTACGCCTCCAGGTGCCGTTGACTGTTGCGGCTGCATCTACTATGAGAGAGGTCAAAGAGGCCCTGGCCATGTCTGTGAATCATGACGTACATCTCGACCATTGGTTTGCGTAAGAAGCGATGCCTACTCTCAGGCTCTCGTACAAGCTGTTGCAGCCTCAGTACGTTGGAAGTTGCCGTGTCATGGTGTGTCGGTGTGTTGTGATGCTTTGTGAAGCTTGGAGGATGCATGGGCTCCGCAGGAAGGTGATTTCTTGTTCAAGAGGAAGACTCCCAGTGATGCGGTAACGATCCTTTTGCCCCAGGGTCGAAACGAGCTGCTGCCCCAGTCGTCAAGTGCCATCTTGTCATGGACGTCAGAGGTTCATCAAGCCCTTTTCCCGAGACATTGCATGAACAAGCGGACGGACAAACTCATTCTTGTGTATCTTTCATGCTGGACGAACTGAGGCATGAAAAGCATTGGGCGAATCTTGATGAGCCCTTTCAGTAAAGGAGACGAGGCAAAGTCGCCGAATCGTAAGCCTAATCGACAAGGCGAGGGCTGCGGAGAGCCTGTCTTGGTTCTGTTAGCAGCTGTAGCTGCTAATGCTACTGCTACTGCTGTTGCCGCTGCTGCCACGACGACTGCACCTACTGCTACTGCTACTCCTGCCACTCCAAACTACAATGACGACGACTTGTAGTTCTGCAGCCAAGTATTCTCGTTCGTGCAGGTGCTCCGAAGCTTTCACGAGCAAATAGTGCGGCCCGGCTGTGTGCAAGTGCAAGGGGGTGTGCGAGTAATTCTCTTAAAGCTGTGGGCCTCTCTTTCAGTTTTGGTACCATTTTGAGTATAGAACCCAGTCCTTTGGGGATATGAGCATGTAGCGCCACTTTTGCAAGCTACCAACCATGCCATGCAGTGTTCTGCTTTTTCTACTATGGTTCTTATCATGAAATTCTCCCTAAACCCTAAACCCAAAGTGAGGCTCCATCTTTGGCTGACATGGACGTGAAGCGTCCCGGCAAAGAGAAAGCAACCATCCCCAAAGACACTCCGAAGTGGCTCCTGGTCCGAACTTGAGATGAGCTATGGACTAAAGTTGGGAATATAAAAGAACTTTAGTCCAGGGCTGATATAACTTGAGATGGGGGTTTCCCAAAATTAGGGGTACCTTTTTTGGGGGTCCCTACAATAAGGGCTTTTGTTTTTCGGGTTCATATTGGGGTCCTCCTATTTAAGGAAACTACCAGATACAGGAGGGTTTTTCAAAATTGGGGGTGGCTTTTTCAGGGGCCAGCAGGTATTACATACGGTTTCTTTTTTGGTTCCTAGAACCAGAATAATATCGATGGCGCTCCGGTCATGGGAAATTCTGAATTCATAGCCAGTGGATTAAATTAAAAGCTGCAAGCTGCCAGTATATGTATATATATGTGTACACCTACGAAAGAGGGATACAAGTTGCCACTGTTTTCTCTTTACCATTCACAGGAGACTGGAAATTGCTACTTCTATATGTGGACATCTGCCAACACTCCTCAAAAACGTAAGGGAGTCAGATACTTCACAAACAGCTTGTGGGGGCTCTTCCGTTGGCAATCCCAATCTGCATAATGATTTGCCAACCCCCAAACCCTGCACCCCAAACCCACAAGCACTGAACACAAAGCCTCCCAAACCCTAAACCCTAAACCCTAAACTCTAAACCCTAAACCCTAAATCCGTCATGCTCCAATCCTTTGTCTCCTTTGTTCTGCGAGGCTCGCCCACGAGCTCCAGCAGGAGAAGATGGCTCAGAAAGCCATGCAGGACCTAGCTTGGGGCGGGCTTCGGATTCAGAATCCTGAAGCCCTACATCCCTAAGCTAGGGTAATTTGTAGCGCTGAAGCGGGGCTTTGAAGGATAACCCAGAGATCAGCCCACTGGAGCTCCAGGATGCAGTCAGCAGCCCATGACGAGTAAAAGCCCCAACCCTCCTAACACAACCCTCGCCCATTCTGATGTTTGCCCTGCTTAATGTTGCTATCATGTCACATCCACAACATCTTTACAGCAAGCTTACAATAGTAAATCCCCTTGTGGCAGATCTTCTGAGAGCCTGGCTGGTAGTCACAAATAAGATGAGCTTGGTAGCAAACATTTTTTTGTGCCGGGTGGTGTTTCTGAGCCATTTAATATCTTCTATAGACTTCGCTCCCTGCAGGACTGGCAAGACCAGCTCAACACTAGATTGTTGCAACTTCGCGAGAAGTCTGCATTGACACTTGGCCTCAAAAGCTTCCCAAGGCCTTATTTTGCTCGCTAACGCGAGACCGCCTTCGCAAAGGTAGTCGAGGCTGGGGCTGGCAGTTCAGGGGCAGCGTGGGGCGCAGCCGGTGTTTTTGGCTACCTAGGATGACCTGAAAAACCGCGCTGACCCCCCCCACCTTTCTGAAAAACCTATAAAAAGGTAGGTTAACTGGCCTCCGGCCTCAGCGGATTTCGCCCTCAAGTAGATAGGGTATATGGGGATCTTATGACAATGTTGGGCAATTCCATATGTCTGGATTCTTGTTAAGGGTAGAGGCTTTGTGTTGGGTGCACTTAGGACAAGGGCTCATGGCATTTTGGGCGTGTATCAGGGGATACTGTTTCTGAGAAGTACCCCACTCAGCAATCTGCAGTTCCTAGGCTGGTACCCTCATCCAAAATCTGATTCATATCAAAATCCAAGGAATTCTGCGATGAACACGCTCGTGATGCACCTCAAAAAGGAAGGCCTCACAGAGGCCCCCGCTGCATGCGCCTTTTTGGTTTAGAGTTTTCTGGATACCTAGGCATTTTGGAGTGAAGAGAATTATGAGGCTCCCTCTTACGGCTCTTACGGGGATTGAATGCAAAATTGGAGAATCGCCAATCTGCAATATAATCTATCATAGTAGTTTGCAGTTTCTTTTTCATTATCCTTGCTTTCCCCCTACCCACTGTGACATTTCTGGCGCTCCTCCTCAGGCTGTTGGTGATTGTCATCCTCGTCTTGGTGCTGGCTTCTGTTGGTTTAGGGGTTTTAAGGTTATGGCTCTTACCCTTTTTATGATCTTGGCTTTTGTAGCTGAGCTCGCGCTGGTAAGGCTGATAGAGAAGAAATTGCCATTGTCATTAGCCTGACAAGCCTCAGACTGTTCAGCACCATTATCGTCATCAAGATCATCATGGTCATTCTTATCATCAACAATGTGCGACATGGTCACCATCATGGCCACCATCGAGAACTGAGATTGCGCTTTTGACTATCTTCGCCATTGTCATTACTGCATTTCTCCACTTCTCACGAGAGAGCAGTGCTCATCGACGAATAAGTCAATCCCCTGCTCTAGGGCGAGGAGTGAGTTGTAAGCTGAAGGGCTTTGGCAAGCAGTTGAAGTCAGCCAGCCCCATGCCTGGGGCAGCTCATTCTTCCAAGTTGGGGGCATGCGATCGATCACGAGCTTCGTCTACCAGAAGTCCAACAGTGAAGGTATTCAGGACCTATACGTAACAAACACCTGTTACAGGATATTTATGTTATGGCGCTTTTAGTGGCCATGATGATTGCTCGTACGCTTGATGCGTCCGGTGCTGAACCTGCAGTACTAGCCAGCTCACTTTACATCGTTGCCACTTCTATAAATGCCAGCGTCCCTTTATAACCTCAGCCCCGCAAAGTTGAGCTGGTATAAGCCCAAGGTGAATTTGACGAAAGCCACGCCTTCAGCAACCTTCTAATGCCCCATCGTCAGCTCGCAAAACCATTCCCGTAGGAATCTAATCCCTCAACCTTTTATGATTTTTGCACGGGCCCGAAACTCTAATCCCTAAACCCTATCCGACCTCTGCATGCCCCTCAAAGGGACCCCCATACTCTGAGTCTTTGGCCCTGGAGGGTGAGCTCTTCGCTAAGATCGACTCTGACAGCGACGGAGAGCTAAGCCGACAGGAGCTGCAGGCAGGACGTGCCAAAGCCTGGCTCAGTCAGAAAACACGTAAATTAGCACCAGTATGCCTGATAAAGGTATATCTGATGATTATTGGGATGATTGATACTCATCCTATTGCAATGCATAGGAATAGTAGGACTCGGACTTGTAGGAGTAGTTGGTAGGACGAGCAGGAGTAGTAGGAGGTAGGAGGAGTAGTAGGAGTAGGAGGAGTACAAGGGTTAGTTAGAGCGGTGGGAGGAGGAGGAGGAGGAGGAGTAAAGGAGGTGGCAGAAGAAGAGCGGCGGCGCTGCTGGTGTTGATGGTGGCGGTGATTGTGGTGGGCCACTGGGGCTAGCAGTCATGGAATGATAAGCGACATAAGCTGCCTGAAATGCTGTTGCTGAGGAGTAGTGCTGTGCAGCGAAGGGTCTCTTTCTTCAATCGTTTGTGCGTGCAGATCGCCCTACGGAAGTTGGGTGTTGATCTGACGACGAGTGAGCTCGACGGCATTCTTCGGATTTTTGATGCAGATGGCAGCGGCACAATCGCCGCTGGGAGCAGTTAATTTTATTTTAACTCCTGATGTGTGTGGTCTCGGAAGTCTTGCTTACAGAGACTGCATTATCCTGCTTGTAGGGCATCTCGCGGCCTACATTTTAATGAGCGCATGGATCAGGGCTTTCTCAGCCTTGCAATGAGTCAATACAGCTCAGGATTTTGCCGAATTCTATCACCTGCACCTTGGACACATGAGTTGCAACATGATTCCAGGGGGTATCTCCCTCCAGCAGCTCTTGCACACTCGAACGCAGCAACGACAAATGGATCATCCGAACTCAAATAGAGTCCGCGTAAAGGGCCCTCAGCCTTAAGACCCGAATCTATGACGGCCGTCTGCGTGCTTCCAGGCTAAAGTCCCAGGAAGCCCTGCTTCCGTCGGACTTTGCAGCTTGGCTGCAAAGTGGGAGAGCCAATCTGGTGCTCCGTTTGCCTACTGCTGACAAGACTGATGCAAGTACATGGGTGGGGTGTAAAGTGTAGTGTAGGCATTAGAGTTTAGAGTATACGGTTTAGGGTTTAGAGCTTAGGGCACTAAGTATAACGCAGGGTCCCCTGCTTGGAGACCCTCATCCGCATTCCTGAAAACTGACAGGTTCCACAGGATGCCGGCAAGAAGAAAGATCCGTGCCAGGGTCGGCATTCATCTCACCGGGGTAATATAGGGGTTATCTAGGGATAATGGAAAAGAAAATCGAAACTACTGTATTATACTAGGATATATATAGGGTTATATAGGGGTTGTAGGGATAAGGGAATAGAATCCCTTCATAATCCTTTCATGATCCCTGTATAGTCCCCATATATTACATTCCTTTATTCCCGACTAACCACCAGTAAGTCATGGATTCTTTTAGCAAGTCTAGCTCCGTGGAAGATAAAACTGAACCCAAGAATCCCTGAACCTACTACCCATCCAGTTCTCTTGACTAGAACCATCGCCAATGGGAGCGCTGTATGGTGCTAATGCAACCTGAGCTTTCATATTATTTTCCATTTGATTCTCCATTTTTGTGGGTAAGCAGATTAATATGAGCCGCTTCAGCACAATCCCCGCTGTCAGCTGCCTCAGGTTGCACAATTTTGAGGCCGGCGAGCGGGTGAAGCTAAACCTCTGCATGTCAAACCGTGTGCTTGCCTCAGCTAGGCAAGATTGATGCTGACTGTTGTGCCCCTTGCTCGATTCCTGTGTAGCAAGGCTTTCCTGTCAAGCATTAATGTGGACCGCAGCTTTCAGAAACTCCATGCGTTGAAGGCATTCTTCTAAGCACTGTCGTTTGCATGTGGAAGTTTCTCTAAACAGTCCCCATAAGATCCCAAAGAAGGACCAGTATCGTCCCCTATAATCTCACCTCGTCTGAGAACCCCCATATGACCCCAGGCCTTGAAAGTTGACGAGCACGATGAGTCCAAGAACCTCCACGGCAAGATTGCTGCCAGGATTTTGATTGGAATGGTTTGTACTTATTGTGGACCATAACCCTTGTGCATTCTCTGTGAAGCAAGAAGAATTGGGGCCCCTAAATCTATCCCAGGTTGGTCCAGGAACGCGAAAAGGGACCTTGCTGATGCAGTGCCCGAGCTGCAAGCACCACAAGTTTGGTGTTTAGGGGCCACTATTATCAAGAAAGCTAGCTCTTTGGAGCTTGCCAGAGTTTCTTTTTACCAATATGGTCTCCTGGGCTATGGACAACTTTGGGACCACTTGCTCGATATATCGTTGACTTGAAAGTGCGCGCCGGCGGGGAGCCCGAAGTGTCCGATAGAGCAGGCACCCTGACGCCTAAAGGACAAGATGGCTGTGGACCCCCCATTTCTGACGATCCGGTTCTTCTCTGAATGAGCCAGGTATTCGGTCATGATTTTGCAGGCAGGCATAGCGGACAGCATTGGTAAACCCACACGCCGATTTCTCCTGGCAAGCGCACCAGACAGTGTTGCTTCTAGACCGACACGCCGATTTTGGAAGACCGGAGCAGAACTCGGATTTTTTTGGCAAGGTTTCATGTTGCTCTGAGGACGCAGCTGTTATTGTTGGCACGCTTTCGTGCTGTTGACTGCTTGCTCGGAGGAAGCAGCTGTAGATTCGCAGACTTCGAGTTGAGGGGAGAGGGTCAGCGACTTTACAGATGTTTCTTCTGGGCAAGCTGTCGACAACACGAAAGCCTGCTCGAGGTCTTGCTCCGGTTCTAGCGATGAACGTGTAGGTCTAGCAGGTGTAGTAGCAATACCGTCCGTTGTGCTTGCCAGAAGAAACCAGCGTGTGGGTTTACCCATGCTGTCCCCTATGCCTTCCAGGAGGCTACTCTGAGAGCGCTTGAACCTCGGCATGCCAGTCTTTCAATGCAAGCCTGCAACATCCTGACCGAAAGGCATGCACAGACATTCATCTGAAGGTGGCTCATTCAAAAAAGAACCATGCATGGGGGGATCTACAATTCGGGGGAGGCTAGATCACAGCAGCAAGACGGACAGTGTTTTCTGCGCATGCTGATCGAGTGTTGCTCAAGTGGTTGTGCCTGCACAGCGGCCGGGTAAGACGCAAGTAAGGGGATGACGCAGGGAGTATATGGGCATATTTAGGGATTCTATTGTAACAACGGAGACTCATGGAGAAGAGAATGGAACAGAGTCGAACAGAGAGTTGGGATTGTCTGGTGGCTTATGAGGGCTAGGGTGCTTTACCTCTGTTTAGCAGGGACTGACGGCATGGAAGCGAGTATATTATTAGGTTCTGAAGGGCCACCGGGGCTAAAATCGATCAACATGCACCAAGAAACGGCTCGCTTGTTGTGATCTAGCTGTTGTCCGCGCTGCTCCCAAGTACAAATTGTGATATTTGTTGATTACCATTCGGTGTGTTAATAAAACTTTGTGGAAATAATTAAAGGGACAGGCTTCCTCACCCCTCCTTGAGCCCTCCACCCTAAACCTTAGACCTAAACCTTAAATCAGAAACCCTTAACTACAAGTACCAGCTGTGTCAGGCTGGAGGAGAGCGACTGCACTCTTCTTGTCAAGCCCAGGCTGGCTTGAAGCATCAAAGCAGTGGCGGTAACCTTATTGGTCTTAGACGGGTTTTAACAATCTATTACTATTATCACTACTGTTATAAGTATTGTTATCATATCATAATTGTTACTATCATTAGGCTATTATTATTAATGCTACTCTTGTGATTATTACGATTATTACCGGTACTTGAGGGGAGTGGGCGGTGAGTCCCGTCATGCATATTGCTTCTTCCCCCAGCTAGTCTTCTGCAAATGGTACCCAAGTTTACACTTACACTGCCCGTGAGCACCAACAAGTCACTGACCATGGGGGAGCACGCATCGCTTCTTGCAGGCAACTTTCCAAAACGCGAGCGCACACCTTGAGCAGGGCCAAGACGTCAGTGCTCGACTAGTCTGTGGAGTGCCTGCCCTTTTGCCTTAGTGAAACAAAAAATCTGCAAAATCTGCGTTTCAATTGGCCAAGCGGGATGGCGCTCATCCCCTGGCAGCCCTTGGAGGCACTGCCCTGTGCAGTGCATCGCTAAATAGTGATTCGACCATTTAGTTACCTTGTCTACCGGATCAAGTTGGCTCAGCTTTGAGCCCGCTGGAACCCTCCTATGCGGGGACAATCTCTGCAGCTTGTGCAAGAAGAGCCACTCCGAAATCTTAAGGGTGTTGCATGTAGACCTTACAGCCATGTAAAGCTGTCCTCTTCTACATAGCTTGCAGATTGTTAGTGAGGAAGTGAGGAGTCAATGTCTTTAGTCGCCCCTGTAAAATTCCCAGTAATAGAGCAACCAAAAAGATAGTTGCGCAAGCTCGCAGTGGACCAGCGGGAGTTGCTGAGAAGCACCAAAGAGTCTGTAGCAAAGCTGGGCAAGAAGCTTCAATCTCCAACGACAAGGGGTCCCCTCTACAGAGAAGCCCCATGTTGGATCTACGTCTTGAGGGCCTCATGTGAGGGCAATGGGCATACAGCTGGCAGCCATCAAGGGGAAGAAGGCTGAGATCAGACTCTGGTGCCCGTCTTGGCATTTCAGGCAAGATCACCCGTCCAATGTGGGTTGGAGCGGTTTAGAGTTCCCGTTTGCGTACCTGCCATTTCATGGGTCCCCTGCTGCTTGGGGTGTCAACTCGTAGCGAGCGAGCAGGTCTCGATTACTTCTCCCTGGGGTGTCTCTCAAGGGAGTGGGCGGAGGGACCCATGATTTACACTTGTTTTCCCGAGCCACACAGCTCTGAATTCAGTCCAGCTGATGCTCTGTGCTTGGAAGGGTTCAGGCTGGACTGGCCACAGGCTCCAAGCACCCAAGGTGTTAGGGTTGGAGACATGATGGTGCTGATGATGATGGTGGTTGCTGTAGTATCGGAGTACTACAGCAGACGACTGGTGGTAGCGGTAGCGGTAGTCGTAGTGGCAGTGGTAGTAGTATTGGCGGTGGTGGTGGTGGTGGTGGTGGTGGTGGTGGTGGTGGTGGTGGTGGTGGTGGTGCCTCGGTGGTTTGTTCGCAACAGCCAGGATAGTGTAGGGGACAGAACAACAGCATTGGCTAGCCAAGTTAAACTCTGTTTCTTGGATGAGAGTCTTTGTAGGAAGAGAGGGGTTTCAGAGAAGAGGAAGAAGGAGACACAAAAGCTTCACAAGAAGTTAGGTCAGCTTCCTGCAGGTCTCCAGCCGCAAGTTTGGAGCCTGATTTTTAAATCCAAGGGTCCATTTGTCTGTTCTTTGTTCCCAGTCTAGGTCCAAATACGTCTTGAAGCCGGATTCTTGATCAGTGGGACCCTGCAATGATGGCACACCAGTGTGATTTCACCTTGACCGCGAGGCTTTTGAGTTGAGATTAGAGTGGCTTGATCCTGAAGGGGTCTGCCCTGACGAGGAACCCTAGGACCTAGGATCCGTCGTTGACGGACATGTTCACAGACTCCTGCTTTAGCGAGCAAAAAAAGACTCTGCAAAACTAACTTGAGCTGGTAGATCACCTTGTGTCGCTTAAAGCAAATGGATTGTGCAGAGTGTTACCCAGGATTTGCAAATTGGTTCTCATTTTGACAACTGCTACCCATGTGGTAGTTTTCATAAGGAGGGGGTCCCAATATGGACACCTGTATACCAGCCCTTACAAAGAAGACTCTCCTCCATGTGGGTGGCTGTCAAAATCATGGTCCCTTTTTGGGTCCGTATTTATAATACGGCACCTAATATTTAGGGTACCCAAAAGGGACCACAATTTTGACAACAACCCCTAAACCCTAAACCCTAAACCCATGTAGAGAATTGCAATGACATCGGCCAAGTTGACCGAGGTCGGAAGCGAGGCGGTAAGACGAACTGGCCGATTGGTCGGGAGCCCTTGCACGCTTTTCTCAACAGTATGAGTCCTAGGGTGAGGGTACCTGTATGAAGGAATTCAGTATAGTGGGAGAGAAGAGAAGGGGTGTTCCTATTCTGCCATCTTGATCTGCAACCGACGATATGCGCACAACATTTGTATGATAGAGTTGCGAACGCGTGGAGAAGCTTGGTACCTAGACAAGGGTGATAACTTCTAACAGGATGGAACTTAGCTTTACTATCACTCTTCTGAGATTTTGCAGCTGTCCAGTGCATGGCATCAGGTAGAAGCTCGACGGGGAGGTGCCTTCACTTCCTTCCGTGTCATGACCTCGGGAATCAATATGGAAACAAGCTATTTTCCATGGTAAGGGGGCGTCTATCTGATGGTATTCTGGCACCATCTTGCCTTGTACTGCCGCTATTGAAGTCTTGCATTATTGCATCGCCACGCCGTGCCTCGTTGCAGGTCTTTGCCGCCATTTTTTTCGGTAAATGGACAAAGCCCTGTATGACCCTATACAAAATAACTCCGAGAAATTATGGCGTACCTTGCTTTGAGTCACAGGAGTGCAGCCCATACATTAACGCATGTTTGCCGAGGATGATGAGAAGCTCGGGAGCAAGCGCCGCGTGCTTTTCCTCGGCCAGCCCCCTAGAAAGTTTCCTGCTTGCTGGTCCAGTATACGCGAGTGGAGTTTAGCGAGTGCAGGAGATACGTGCCATTAAGCTAGAAATCTAGTCAAACCCTAAACCCAAAGCCCTAAAAAACCTTAGTCACTCTGGCCCTTATTGTGGGGGCTCCTAATCGCTCCTAATAGGGCACCACCATGTCCTAATGCTCGGAGCACCCCACATGGGGATTGTGCATGGAGAAATGTTGGAGTATGACAAGTTAATGGGGATCCTGCAGGCAGTGCTTGAACCAGATATCATATAAGGTTTCTCAAAACAGGAAGCCTTTAGAAATCCCAATCACCCTATACGGACCGTTTTTTCAGAAATTCCCAGATATGATTCATGCTGTACAAAGTATACTTTTGGGCATGTAGCGTAGGTCAGGCCGGCCCCAGACATTTTGGCAGAAAACTCGGGAGAGCAAGAATGGCCAAGATGGCCCCAGAAGCTAATGAGATTCTTAACACCGACAGAAAATCCTGCACCCCCTGTGGAGACTGAAGTTCAGGTGCTGATCTGCCATCCAAGATCAACCACCAGGCATCCGCGTCCTTGTATAGCTTGGATACTGACCTCACCCTATACGAGTCCCCCAAGATCGAGTGACACTGGCACTAAGAATCACAGAAGGTATCATGCATGTAGTGCAGTCATAATAACTAGCAGGACGTTGATATTCTAAGGCAGATTAGTAGTAGGCTTACTGGTTCATAAGGGGAACGTGGGGGTGAGCCTTTGCACTGTCCCCAACGAAATTTGCATGTACTCTCCTACGTTGGTGCTTACGTTCAGTCCTTTTACCCTGAATGGTAGATTCCCTGATTGGGGGAACCCCACTATAGAACCCAGTAGGCTAGAATCCTTGTTAGGGGGACCCCCAAAAGGTACCCCTAATTTTGGGAAACCCTCACCCTTCCTATATAACCCCTACAAGACCCCTTTAACAGTACCCCTAATTTTGGGAAAACCCTAAACCCTAAAACCCTAAACCCTGAAGCCCTAAACCCTAAAACCGTAAAATCTACACCCTAAACCCTAAAACCCTAAATCCTCAACCCTAAATCCTCCATTCCACAGCGTGGTAAGCGCACCTTCTGTGATTCAAAGTCGCTCCAGGTGAATGGCAGCGCCAAGGTTCAGCTCACCAGGTGCGGTACTTAAACTGGGTTGCCGGTAAAGGGTGTAGGGTTTAGGGGTCTAGAGGTTTAGGGGTCTAGAGGTTTAGGGTTTAAAACTTAGGCTTTAGGGTTTGGGGGTTTAAGATTTAGAGGTTTAGGGTTTAGGGGTTTAGGGTTTAGGGGTATAGAATTTATGGTTGATTATAATACTGAAGCCCTGTTAATTACCGAGACGATCCGCAGGGCCCCCGAGGATGCGGGGAGGTTTCGCAAACAGGGTATCAGTAGGGATCCTTTCCAAGGGGCTATAGGGATATACAGGGATAAAAGGCAGAGATAAACCTATAACTTACTGGGGCTTAGTCTTTAGGCATTACATTCCCTTATCCCCTACTAAGAACCAGTAAGTAGTTTAAGTTAGCGTAATATGGGGGAACATGTATATATATATATATAGATAGCAAATGATAGTGTTTCCTTACCACGGCAAATTAATTTCAGTTCCTCAACAGCAACCCAGTGAAGTACCAGACGTAGTACAGCACCTAGCCTGTTGGGATACTAAGAAGGCAATCTGGGAAGTTACCCTTATGCCAGCCCCATCCTGACCGCTCAGATGGACTATCTTACTGTTGCATCACCATTCGCTGGCTTACATGAAAATGATAGCCAGTAGTGCCGTAGCCTGCAGTAAGACTACAGTACTTCTTGTCGTGGTTCCATTCCCGCTTGCTGCTAGTATGCCAGTATCGAAGTGGTGCTACATTGCCGTGCTTCCAAGAAAGCTTCAACCAGTTGATGGCAACATCATCAGCATGTTGTAATTTTGCATGTCCCTTGATGTCAGGCCTGGACCCTGAAGCCCAAGCTTAGACCCTGAATCCAAAGCCGGGGTGAATCTTCAACCCACAAACTCCAAAGTGCTGCACCCCAAGAAGTCTCAAGCCTAGGGAGCAAGCAGTCGAACTCCAGACTGCGCTGCTCGAAGGGCCCGGGACTTATTGCTACCTTTCTGATGCCAGAGATCCGAAGGACCCCTTTGGAAACCCTGAGAATACCCCTAAGTTGGGAAGCTGCCTGGTGTCGCAAAGTTCTCTGTCTTTCGGGAATCCACACCGTCACGCAGTGCTATGCAGGTTATAGCTCAAACGCAGGTGCTCTAGCCATCAATCAGGGCTTTGGGGTCGTATGCTGCATGTTGACACGCGCACGCTTCTCGTGGTTGTGATTTTGGTTGGTGTTCTCTGCAGTTTTGTGGCAGCATTTCTGAAATCGGTTGGGGCAAAGATGTCTGCAAGCTGCATCCTCATGATTGTTTCTATCATCAGTCTGGCGCTCCAAGAGTGTGTTTCCAAATCGAACGCGCTTTTGGGCGCACAGCACCCAGAAGTACACACGTCCGGGAAAAGAGACGGTTTAGAAACACTTATTTTGTGACCATCTGACGAGCCGGCAGACCTGCAAGCCACGACTCTTTGCCGTGGACCCCCCCCAGGGTCACCTGGGCTTAGTGTTGACGACTACCATCTTCATCTCCGTGCGTCTGCTTCGGAAGGATTATACCTGAAAAGTAAAACTAGTACCGGAAAATGAAAAAATATGCACTTTGAGGGAGCGCCTTGGAGAATTTTCCACTATTATAATGTAGTAGTTTCCATTTGTTTTCCATTATCCCTATAGAACCTCAGCATAATAGCTCTTCTTTCTGCAGGTTTCAGTCCGAGGACTTCCAGGGGCGCTTCCGGGAGCTTCAGGCCAGGCGCGTCGTTAGCAAGCATGAGGGTTCATGGCTAAGGGTGTAGGGGTTGAAGGTTTAGGATTTATGGTATAAGGTTCAAGCAATTTAAGGTTCAGGATTTGCGATCTAGGATCTGTGGCTTGCGGTCATGAAAATGGGACTTGGCTGTTGAGGCCGATGGTAAGAATTTCCATGGGAACAAGAGTAGCTGCAATTACAGGTACTTCCCGTGCCGGTTGTCAGAAAGCAAGCGCAAGGGCCCCCCAAGAAAAAACAAGCATCACCTCAGAAGATTCTGAGGTCGTAGGGTCCGATTTGGGAGCTATTCTAATTTTTATTATTATTAAGAGAATTATTACTATTACCGCTCATAAGATCATTATGGTGCCTGAATAGGGGTCCAGCCTGCATCTGTCGTAGGGACGAGCCCGCCTCTGAATTTTCAGTACGCTTTTCCGTGAACACTAAGGTTGCTAAGTTTTCCTTGCAATAGTATGCACATGCCTCAGGCTGTTTGTTTTGGTCAGGCTTGTACCTCTGGTAACTTGCATTTTCAATTTGGATAAACTTGGCGGGTACGTAAGGTGGCCCAGCATGAGGTTCGGTCCTGCTCCGACAATCTACCCAGATTTCCCCGAAATCTCCGGCTGATGTGTACAGGCAAAATTCCCCGACGGCGGTGCCACGTTCTACGTGGAAAGGAGGAAGCTTGTTCTCTCGGTGGCCGTCTTGGCATCAACTTCAATATTCCGTCTTCTTTTCATAGCGTTGCTCCCAGGTACAGACAATGGTCATTCCGAAATATGGCTTCTCCCCTGACTTGAGTGGCGTGTTTGACATGGTCGCAGATGCCCCAGCATGTGGAGCAGTTTTCTACCCTTCCCGCAAGTAAAGCTAAAACAGGGGGTCGTAATCCTTTTTCTTGACCCTCGTCTACTGCCATCATTGGGGTGGGGGAAATGGAGGGCCTAGGGCTCCAGAATCAGAATCATCAGCGCTCACAGCAGCTCGTGGTGAGTGGCTGTGCGGGGCTGGTCCTGCGCCGGACCTTGAAGGAAACCTTGCAAACCCTGAGCCTCAAGCCTCGCACGCCATAAACCTTGAATCCCACACTTTAAACCCTAAACCCTAAACCTTGAAACCTTAAGCCCTAAACTCAGACCCTAAATCCTAAACCCTAAACCCTGCTTCAGCGCCTGCTGGGCACCTTCTCCGATGATGACGGCCAGTACCAAGCTCAGGAGGAGAATGCGTGGAGATTCTCCAAAAGAGGGATAAGGTTTTCTAGGTTTCTATAATGAGTACTATACTAATATACTATACTCTCTTGTACCTCTTGTGCGTGCTTAGCATTTTTTTGGGCATGTTGAGGCCTGCACTTTTCTATCTCCCTGACTCTTGACTGGGGAAAGCCATTCTGAATTAACATCGAGTTAGTTTGTGCAAGCAGTTTCCTCTCAAGGAAGCAGAATCAGAATCATGCGCGCAGCAATAGCAAAGCTATGCAAAGCTTTTGGTGTCAGCCCCGCTGAAACCACCTTGCCTAGGTTCGGCAGAAGAGGATGGGAGATCGAAAGGCCATCAAGAGCGTCATCGGTGGTGGTGGTGGTGGTGGTGGTGGTGGTGGTGGTGGTGGTGTTGTTGGTGGTGGTGGTGGTGGTTCTTGTGGTTCTTGCTTTTGTCTTGTTGATATAGGGTTTATTTTCATCTGCTCGGTCTTGGCATTCATTATCCATGTCGAGGCTCATCGGGGAGCGTGAGACAAGCAACGAAAGCGCCCAGCCAAAGGACGTGGAAGCCAACCCTGTTCGAGGGTTTCGATCACAAGCTGAGCTGGCTGGTTGTATGTAGTTGTTTCTTCTCTCTGTCTGATGACGGCTTAGTTCGAAGCATACAACGCATTCTTTCTGGGATGACTTTTGCTGAACAAAGTGCTGGCTGTTGAAGGGCCGTACAGGATGAAGGGTCAAAACTCATGTCGGATTAGAAGCAATGAGGAATGCCTGCCAATTGGTTTTTGGAGAGGGGGTTGCACTGAAAAGTAGGCATTGCTGTTCATGGCACCTATGGGGTACCTACTTTGTCAGCGTCAGAAAGGCTTCTGAAACAGTCTGCCACTCTTTGTGGCTGCCTGTTGGTTTGGGCAGGAACCTGACACTGGCATGGAGTCCGACGAAGTGTTGGACGTACAGCCGACTGCACCTGACACGGACGCGGAGCCAAGCAATGGCTTGAATCAGTTCCTTCACGCTCTGGATGATATGGAGACGGATGGACTGGCCGACGACACCTTGGCCAGTGATCAAGCACCGGCGGTTCCCAGCATGGAGAGCGCACCAGAAACTGACAGTGCTGCTTCAGAGGCACCAGCAGCTGAAGCTCCTCTGGTAGGGGAATCTGTTCAGGATCCCCCGGAAGTCGAATCAGTTCAGGATGAAGCTGCCGAGTTGCAGCCGGAAGCTGAATCAGAGAATCCTAAGGATGACATCCCTGTTGTAAACTCTGAGGATGTGGTTGCAGAAGAAGCAGCTGGCGATGGCCAAAAAGCAGCTACGGAAAGCTCCGTGCTGGATGACCAGACCACAACCATACCTGCAATGGTCACTGCAAGCGTTCCACAAGATCAGAGTGCGGACGCCAACGTCGAGATTGACAGAGCGCAAAGTTCCGTGCTGGAGGACCAAACCGCAACTCAATCTGTGACGAACACCGCAAACGTTGCTGAAGACGAGCACGTCGATGGCAACAACCAGGGTGACGGCGTGGCAGAGCAGGTGGCCCAAACAGAATCCGAAAAGATGGTAGAGGATCCTGACGTGGCGCCGGAAGAGCAAGCTGCAGAGCAGATTACAAACGGCGTCGCAGACCTCGAGACTGCAAGACAGGAGCCGGAGACCAGTGACACTGTTGCGCAAGAGGGCAAGGAGCAAGCTGCTCAAGCTGCAAAAGTCCCCGCGAAAGAAGAAGATGAACATCGGCACGAAACTGGTGAAGCGGTGGTAGAAGTTGAGGCAGCAGCGGAGGTGGAAGAGGTTTGTGTTGAGACAGACTTGAGTGGGGTAGACCGAGTGGAGACAGACCTGGTTCCGGAAATTATTCCGGAGGTCGCGGAGGCCCCTGCCGACGCGGATGAGACTTCACCAGACATTCCCCTCGCTGCAGAGGTGCCAATCACAGCTGAGGCTCCAGCCGAAACGGATGCCATAAACGCCTCAAGCGAGGCAGAAGCCGCTGAATCTGCCGGAGATGTTGCTGCAAGCGCCGATGACCCCGTCCTTACTGCTGAAGATGTAAGAGATACTGCAGGCGATCCTGTTGATGCAGTGGAGGATAATGCTCAGGTCTTGGTTGAAGAGCCGTCAGTCGAGCCAGAGCCCACACTGGAGAGACAACATGACCCGCCGAGCGTGGAGCAGACTCCCGACGAGATCGAGCCATCTGCGGTTCAAGCTGACCAAAATGAATCCGAGCATCCAACTGCTGAAGCATCAAGCGCGCAGGGTCAGGAAGCGGTCGTTCACGAGGCTCCTGTGCAAGTCTGCGATGCGCTGCCAGAGGAGCTGGCAGAGGCTCCCAAAGAGCTGGAGCTGGAACCTGGTGCGCAGCATGACTGCACTGCCTGAAGTCCCCGGATTCTGCCTGACTGCCGCATTGCTTTTTGAGTGTCGTCTAAATTCTTTGTTCCAAAGCGAGGGCACCCCAAGAGTTCGACCCCGACATGAGCCCCTAAATTCTTGGGACCTTGTTAACTTGTTTGCTGTAAGGGATCCTCTTGCCTTTTTGGAAGGTTGAGCCCGATTATACCCTGTTTCCACACTGTAGTAGCAGGATGCTTCTGGCAATCTGGGGGGAACAGCGACCCAGCTATTTGGACCCATAAAAGAGATCGAAAGTGGACTCTTCTTCTGAAGTGTCTTCCACGCTGTCCTTGAAACCCCTCATCCATCCTGAGGATGCCTCGAGGCTAAACCCTAAACCGCACCGCTGTAGCGTCACGCATACCAAGGCAAGCGGAGACAAAAGAACCCGAGGGGGTGGAGAACCCAGCTGCGGCAGCTGTGGAGGAACAGCAGCTTGTGATTGATTACGGTTTGGCGGTCATTCCTGCAGCATTCTTGCCCAGGAGCAAGACGAAGACGAGCAGGAAGAGGGTGAAGAAGAGGAGGAGGATGAGGAGGAGGAGTTGGATGAAGACTGGGATGAGGCCTTAGAGCTGCAAAGTGTCACCTTGGACCTTGGATGCGCAGGCATGGACCATGTGGCCATGAAGACCAGTGCGAACATACGTTTCCATGTCAACCTGGCGTTTGATTCAAGTAGACAGGCTGCATATACCGCCATGACTTCCATGTCATCATACACCTAGAGTCTATACAACAATCAACTGCGCTTGAATCATCGGAGCAGGGGTGACTCCAAACTATTCGCACCTATTTTTCTTGGATGGCTGTATCAGCATGTTACCCTGCTGGCGGAGACAAGCTGTATCCACACTTTCACGTGTAGTCATTTGTTAATGAGTATTGCACAATGAGGGTAGCGCCCTCAAATGGTCCGCCAGCGCAGACGGACCCCAAGATCCTTCCAGCGCTGCACCTCAGCAGGTTAAGGACTATAATCCCCCTTGAATAGATATAGGGGTTATAGGGGTTATATAGGGATAATGGACAAGAAAATGGAAACTACTCTTTTGGGTTTAGGGTTTAGGGGTTATAGTGTCCCTTAAGTAGATAGAATATGGGGTATACGGGGATCTTATTATGATATACCCAAAGCCATGTTCTTTCTACTTAAGAGGGCCTATAAGCTTGAGGCTTTTACTTTCAGAATTTCCTGCGCTCTTGTGATTTCCATGAGGTTACATCCTCCTTCTGGTTCCGGCATTTTTGTAAGAGGAATATGATCTTACTTGGCTCAACCGCAGAATCCCTGCTCAGATGAGGGTTGATTTTTGGCTTTTCACATGTACCCAAGCACCTTGACTATCCAAGCCCAAAACTATAAAAACCATGCGAGCCCGTAAAGTCACTCGCCGGAACCCGCTCTCCTCAAAGGTTTCGCTGAACATCCAGTGCGGACAACATGGGATGGTTCAGGGTTCAGATGACACTGTCGGTTCTTTCCTTTATTGACGAAAATGCGGACCAGAGTTTTTTGGGTTATCTGGATTTCCATTATTTTGTAGAAGCGTTGCCTGGGGTTCATTGATTCCCGTATGCAGGGTAGACGTTTGCTGGATACCGTTTGGCCAAACATATGCAAGGTTCTGCAGGTCGCTGACTTTCTATTAGCTGTTAGCTGCTCGGAACAGTGGTTTCTTCTCAAAATTATGGGCCGCTTTTGATTATAGATTATATGACGGCACCTTTTACTTAGGGATACCGAAATTGGACCCTTATTTTGGGAACTAGCCCAGTGGTGGTGATGTTACGGACAAATTGTCCATCCCGCAGGCATCCGGCAGGCACCAACAGCTTTTCCACGCGAAGCTTGGCGCAGAAAGACCATAACAAAACCTTCTGAATGCCTGTGTAGGCCTTTGGTTCTGCTGCGAGCTTACGGGTGCATGTTTTGCTGATTTTGCATTGAAACTCCTAAATAAACCCAAGCCCCCGCAGTCTGAACCCTAAATCCTGAATGCTGAGCTCTAAGCGCCCCTCTTTCGCCAAGGATGGGCCAATAGCTCTGTGGAGAAGCAAAGCTCGCTGCAGGACGCTTTCCAGAAGTGTTAGTTTTATGAAGTAAGTGTGACCTTTAGGGAGGCCTTCTAAGATTTATTCTGAAATTTTGGCGGATATTGGTGGATGATGGAAATCCTGCATGAGCATAAGTAGGCTAAACCTTTCAGATGATTGTGCTACAGTAAGCTAAAATCATGCACAAGTTTTAGCATCAGCAGCAGGAAGAGAAAGGACCCTGCACGGATCTTAAGCAAAAGGTGTACCCAGAATGCATAGAATTTAGGGTGTAATGCGTGATGCAGAACCCAGGGCAAAAAACATTAAGCTAGGATTCCTTGGATTCCTTATTCGGCCAAACCCCAAACCCTGAACCTCCCTGAGCCCTAAAGACCGGAACCCTAAACCCTAAACCCTAAACCCTAAACTTTTAGGGTTTAGGGTTACTAAACCCTAAACTTCCCTAAGCCA